>BGPR01000163.1:632812-658128 GCA_013235015.1 Araneus ventricosus | reverse complement strand
ATCGTATAACATAGGAAAATATTATAAAAATATTACGCCATCTTAAGTATCATATGCCATTCAGGAATAGATCCTAAAATTATGGGCATGGAATGAAGCCTAAAAATAATCCGAATAACACAGCAAAATATTATAAAATAAATATGCCATCTTAAAAACATATTATCTGTTCAGTGCTGTCTATTTGATTACCATGCTCTTGTTCCTCTGATTTCCAGGATTTTTGAAAAATGTCTTTTAATTATAATCGCGATAACTTACGCTCAAATTAATCATGTATAATATTCTCCTTGGACGTGAATGGAGGTAGGCATGTTTCAAATATCTTTGTAAATATGGGCTTTTTAGTGTAGATTCATAATTACATACTATGAAGCTACTTCAAAAACTCTAATAAAAACGCTAAAACTAAAAAAAAAGGAAAATTAATATGTTATTTTGGAGAAGTTTCTCTTCACATTGGCAGATTTGATTCAACCATATCCTACCATAATCAAAGATGATTATGCTACCGTATGCAAAGATAAATTCACAACTCTTAATCCTTCACCAGCGTAGTATTCTGCACCGTCTAATTACTGTCTGTCCGCCACGAGAGCTGTCGCCGCCAAAATGTCTAGTTTACGGCGGTCGCTATAGAAACGGGTTATCGTAGGAAGAATCCATTTCTTGTAGGTAGAAGTTCATTCAAATGCGTTTCGCCTCAAACTGGCGCCAAGAATAAAAAAACCCCGACTTCTGTTTGATTCCTCCTATTCGAAATGGATCTTCCCTAACATAACCAGTTGCTATAGCGACCGCCGTAAACTAGACAATTTGGCGGCGACAGTTCTCGTGGCGGACAGACAGTAGATGACCTCCCTCTTCTGTTTTGGGAAAGTGTTGCCGCGCATTGATTCAACTAAGAGCCCGTAGAAAACTCGAGATGCCAATGCATTGTCGGTCATCGAATGATACCGACTATGAATGACTTAATTTTTGATTATAAGTATAAAAATGCCATAATTTGATGCATTAGCTGAGTTTGGAACACACTGGCAAGGGGTTAATGTCACGGATGTTTCCAGGTGCAACATATAAATTTAACTAATTAAATGCGCACGATTTGCTAGCAGATTTCTTTTTAAGCAACGATTTTCTAAGAAATTTTCGAACGCTATAAACTGAAACCGATCGATGAATACAAGAATCATTCAATAACTGAACCGAAAGTAACTAGTTCTTATCGACTTGGTCGACAATTTTGAGAAACGAAGGTTGAGGAAAAAAATAAACAAAAGCACGTGTTTACCGTTGAGTCATCTCCGACTGAACTTCGACCTTGTTCCGAAAACATTTAAAGCCGGAACGTCAGCGCTCCCTTGTCATCGCATCATTTGGCCCATCAGTGGCATCATCGATAAAAGCGTCTGTTTTGTTAAAAGATTCGACTAACAACATGGGCTGCCTTTCCTTTGAAGTTAATCTGCGGCTTTTAAGAGACTGCGTGGGAATCGCGTATGCAGATAAGATAGCGTCATTAGCCGTAACAAAAACACAGAGACGAGCAATTCGATACAATCATCGGGCTCTTTCCGGTAGGCAGTTAGTTAACTAGGTGAATCACTGGGTTTCGTAAGACGTTCATTTGGCTCATTCGTTAGTTTGTATTTAGCAGTGGTGGATCCAGTGACGGATTTGCGCAGTTATACGCCCTAGGCCGAAGCGTATCCTGCGCCCTCTCTTAAAAAAGTTCAATATACAGTGGAATCTCCCTATAACGAAATCGCTTGGTTCCAGTTGAAAAATTCGCTATAGAGAAAATTTCGTTATACGGAGATTTGAGATTTTTGCGGTTATTTAAGTAAATGTTACAAACCTTTTAGTATGTGCGATAAGTACAAAAATATTTAATTATGACTTTCAATTAAAAGTGAAGTAATATTTATTATAAATTTGTTACAATTATACTAATTTTTATTGTATAAATAAAATGCTCAAAAGTGAAGACAATTCACCAATTTAGAGAATAATATGTACTAGTACGGAAAAACATAAAATGCGTATTGTCACATCCATTTGCTGTTTCCACCTCCACTACACACCGATTCTCGGAGTCTTGACCCGTAGACATGTTGCTCCCTCTGTAGAAACCCAGGTCCCCACAACTGCATTACCCTTCACATAGCATTCTATTGTTAAGTGTTATCGCTGAAATGAACAATGCGAGTGGTTCCAGAAACAGGCACGTGTGAACGATTTGTTTGCACAGAAATTAGCAACTTTCTTCAAAAATGACAAAAATCGAAAAGATAAAGGTCTGAAAAAATTCGTTATAGAGAGACAACCACTTCGTTATATAGAGAATATTTTCAATGTTATTTAACATTCTGATTAAAACTTTCGTTATAGGGAGAAATTCGCTGTAGGGAGACTTCGTTGTAGGGAGACTCTACTGTATATATAATCAGTGGAGGCTCGTGTTATGTAATCTTGGGGGTGCCTCAACTTTTAATCCTTCACTGCTCACGGTGCACAGTTGTACCACTTACATTTTGTGTATTTTTAACTTCTTACTACGTTCCTCACATTGGGGTCTCGGGAAGGAATTTGATTCACACGCCAAAACGCCACAAAAAAACGTTGTATGGGAGATCCTCTATATCTCGGTAACTACATATGTTAAAAACATAACTACAGTAGAGTCTCGATAATTCGAGTCTCGATTGTTCGAATTTTCCATAAATCCGAGTCAGTGAAAAAAAATCAGTTTAGCTCCCAAATAATGACCAACACATACACAACAAGCGAAAGAATTACTGCATCTGGTTTTTATTGTTCGACGGGTCATATGTCCACTGCGCACCTCGAAGCCACCTGCAGAAATGCCCCCTCCCAAAGAAAACGGGATATATACAAGATCGATATATAGGAGCATTGTGTTTAAACTAAAAACTATTGACAATTATTTTAAGATATAATTAACCTGTTGCTATCAGCAGTAATGTAATAATATATAACTACATTTTTCATTTAAATATACTACACTGAAATTAAAAAATTGCTTTTATTTCCATTTATTTATTTCTTAAATTTTATGATTTCGATAATTCGAGTTTTCGGTAGTTCGAGGTAGGCCCGGTCCCGTCCAACTCGAATTAACGAGACTCTACTGTACGTCTTATTTTAGAGATAAAGAGTAACAACAGAAATTACAAAAAAAAAAAAAAAATGAAATTCGGAATTGTAATTCAACGACTAAAGAGTCGCAAAGTTGAGAAAAACTACGCATGAATGGGTGACGCGATCCTCTATATCTCGGTAACTATTGTTCAGCAACAGATTCCGAGACTACCACTTTTGGATGATTTTACACGGGAAAGGCAGGGGCGGTTTTTCGCACAAGCGTTAGAGGTGTTTGCCTCGTGCTTCGAGAATCTAGGCGGCCACAAAACCTATTCGACGTTCATCGTAGTGCTAAGTCGACGGCGATTTTGCGGCATTGGGTAGGGGGCCTCAAAGCAATTTTATGCCTGTGGCCTCATATGAACAAAGTCCGCTACTGGGGAAAGGGGTGTCAGACAATGAGTCATATGAGCGCATTTTCGGAGTTCTTTGTTAGATCACGCTCAGTAAAATGTAAACATCACCCTTCCATTCTGCACTCCTCCCTATTTTGATGACAATAACTCCGCCCGGCACATGCGCAAAAGCGCAGAGGGTTTCTAAATCCGTCGCTATACTTTACATATGTTAAAAACATAATTGTCTTATTTTATAGATAAAGGGTAACAACAGAAGTTAAAAAAATGAAAATCGGAAAAAAGTCACTCCAGTAAAGTAGTCCTACGCCTTTAACATCAGCGGCTGTTTGAAAAAGACCAGCGTCCTGATGTTTTTTTCCATTACGTTTGAGTAGTTTTATATTTAATTAATAAATTTATTACATTTTTTCTCTTCTAATATAGATAAGTGTTTTAACAAATTAAATTTAATTTAAAAAAATTAAACTCGAAAGTTGTTAAACTGAAAATTTGAAAACACTTGCATCGCGGAAACTTTCTCTTATGTATTTCTTCACCATTTACAAATAAAAATTATCGAAAAAATCCTTTGGATTGCAAGAAGTTTCATTCAAATTTAATTACTACAAGAAAACCTTTTTCAATTAAATTTTTGTTTATCATTAATTTCCCTTCATTTTCGTACTATTTTCAAAGTTTTTGCTCTCGAAACAATTTTCCGCTGTGACAGAATGTTTGAAACTCTGTTTCTAGCACAACTAGTGATGCCGAACTCAACAGTTCCTCTTCAGCTTAAAAACGTAGTAGGGAAAGGAAGGGAAAGCCTGCGCTCTGTAACGACGCATGCGCGCTGGCGGAATTCGGTGCTGGAACGATCTTCAGTTCTCCTTTACTTTAAGTTACTTTTTCCTTTGCGCATCATCTTTGGGTATTGAATAATAAAGATAAGGAACTTCGTTTTTTGCCTCAGTTTTTCTTAGCGGCTTATTTGAAGATCGAAATCGCTTAATGTAAAATTACGTTGGATTGTTGATAGATTTAAATATTAAATGCGGAATAAAATAAATTTGCTCAATGTAAAATGTTAGGGCTGCTGCAGTACCGCAGTCCCTATGCACGAACCGCCCCTGCATATAATTTTCAATTTAATATATAATAGTTTATTTTTAATACACTTAGTGCAATCTTTATAATATTCGAAATCCATTAAATTTTTATTCAAAATTACACTACTTATGAAATAACATTAACACTTGCAAAAATGTTCCATCGACTTCCTTGAGGTATGAAATACCTACTACAACTTCGCCGTTAACACTTTTGGCTTGAATAGGCTTGAAGGTTCCTTGAAGTGGACTGATTTTATTAAATCTATTTAAAAAAGTCAAAGGTCCACAGTAGACAACAAAAATCTATCGCTCAATATATTTAATGTAATAAATGTAAATTAAAAAATAATACATTTTTTATATGGTTTTTCAAAACAATACTGAACGTTTGTAAATATTTGATTATTATTTCTTCTGTGTATGTGACCCCTGTCAGCTGAGCCGTAGATGATGGCCTAGATTGGCTCTATGGGAAACTGGCCCTGGGTGGATTGGGAATGAGTCTGATGCATTTTGGATCTGCAATGCATGGAGTTACCTAATAGTAACAATTTATTTTGTAAATAGGGTTTGATCGGAAAACAGTGATGGATCGGAAATAGGGATGGCGGTTATTGCAAAAAACCCGGTTTTCGTTTAACCGGTTTTTTCACTTCCGGTTTAACCAGGCGGTTAAAACCGCTCAAAATAACCTGTTTTTGGAAAAACCGTTTTTTTAAAGCAATATTTGCGGACAGAATTTTTTATTAATAATAATATATACAATAAGTAAGTATTAATACAATAATCAATTAATGTAATTAGTAATGATTATAAATAAGTAATTAATACAATATGTAATAATAATAAATGAGTAATTATTGCAATAAGTAAGTATTATAGACACAATTTTTTATTAACATCGTTTTCACAAGAAATTAATTCATTGGCCAATATTTATCATCTAATCTGCTCGTAAAGATTCTTTCAGAAATGTGTTGATCCGTGAGTCGACACCTCTCATCGGAAACGACATCATTCAACGTAGATACAAATCTTTCGGGAGCCACAGAACTTTCGACTAAAGATAAATATTTTTTGGCTACAAAAAAAACAGACGCCGTTTGCAGACAAAATTTTTTATTATTATTGTTTTTGCAGGAAATCAATCCATTGCCAGTATTTATCTGCTCATAAAGACTTTTTCAGTAATCCGCCAACCGACAGACGCCTCGAGGAAGCGGTTGTCGGTGATTGGCCTAAGATGATGCAATTTAAAGCTTTATAATTTGGTAAATTTTAGCCTAGTCCAGTGGTCGGCAAACTCATTAGTCAAAAGAGCCAAAGACCAGCAATATAAAGATTAAAATTTCTTTTGAGAGCCAAATTCTTTTCAAGAACCATGTTTTAAAGAGTCTGTTTAAACTAACTACTAACATTAAATTAAACCAAATATAATATAATAATCGTACGAATATTATATTATAATATAATAGTCGAAATCGATTGTGGCAAAGCCGCACTCGAGTGGGTAAAGAGCAGCATGCGGCTCGCGAGCCGTGGTTTGCCGACCACTGGCCTAGTCGAACCTAAAATCGAGCCAATCTTCCGACCCGGTTTTTCCCCCCGGTTTATGGATTTTTTAAAAAAATTACCGGTTTAAACCGGGGCAAAAAATAACCGAAAATACCGGTTAACCGAAACAAAATAAAAACGGTTTTCGGTTTAAACCGGTAGGTTTTTCCCATCCCTAATCGGGTATGAGTCAGATGCGTTTTGGATCTGCAAATGTATGAAGTTATCTATTAGTAACAATTTATTTTTTAAATAGAGTTTCATCGAAAACACCACCTGTCTTTTATCAATTTTTACTTTCTCGTGTACGAAGTATACAAAGAGAAAGTATTGTAATCGTCAAAAAATTCCAACTCGAGATTTTGACGAATCTCCACGTTTTAGACCTCCCTGAGTCCGAAAAACACAATTTTGGAATTATGTCTGTTTGTTTGTCTGTCTGTGTGTGTGTGTCTGTCTGTCTGTCTGTGAACACGATAACTCGAAAACTGTTAGAGATAAAGGGATGAAATTTGGTATGTGGTCTTGAAACATAATTTGTAGGTTTCTATCACATTTTGGACAAAATCCGTCTACGGGAAGTCTGCCTGTCTGTCCGCGGTCATGCGAACACTATAACTCAAAAACTTGAATAGGTAGATGGATAAAATTTGGTACACAGTTTTATCATTAGGAATGTAGGTCCGTAAAAAATTTTGGGCCAAATCCGTCAACGGGTTGACTGTCTGTAGGTCTGTATAATCGCATACTTGTTAATCCGCTTCTCCATGCGCATGCGTACTGGTTTACTTAAGCGCTACTTCTGTTTTGGCGAGCGTGACCTTGACGCGAAACAAGTGGATAAACATTGCATTCTGGGTTACGAGACGATACAGTAGATTCGAATTTTCTATACGCGGGGAAAGGAAGGTTGCCATAATTGCCGAGCATTGATATAGGACGCTTAGATGCTAAATAAATAAATCACGAATAGAGTAGGTACGTATTTAGCTTATTTTACTCGGATAAAAAACATCAATAATCTTATCAATCAAACATCATCAGCAATCTTATGAAATGAACCCGTAGAATAATAAAAAAAAGTTGCGAGGCTAATCCCTTTTAGCCCAGTCACACTTTAAAGCTGATTTTGCTTTCTTAATTATATACTTTTCGTCTTTCACATAATTAGAAAATTGGGTGCGAGTCACTTTAAAATTGTAATGACACAGAGTTTAGGAAGAAAACGGAACACATAATAATACGGTAATGAGTAGTGAAATATGGTGACAGACCCTTATATACGGGACGCATGACTACCCTAGGGAGAGGGAAAATGACACATTTTGTGAAGTATACGAGAAAGTTTAGGGGAGACCACTCCCGCTGGTTGCTATAAAAGTCGCATTTGTTTGTATTTAGAAGTGGTGACACGCGAATAAGTTTGATGCACTTTATACCTGTAATGCATGAAGTTACCAATTAGTAACAACATTTTATTTTTTAAAATAGTGTTTACTCGAAAATAACACCTGTCTTTTATCAATTTTTCATACAAATGATACATTTGGGATTGGTTTTAGAGGGATGTCTTGTTTCATGTTGAGGATCTTCATAATTGATGAAATGATTATGATCTCCATTGATTCATTTTTAGCAACATATTCATGTTGGATAATCTACATTTGTTCATTTATTCATGTACAAAATCTATCCTTTATTTATACGTTCAGAAAAATCTACAGATAATTAAATTTAATATATTATCTTCTATTGGAACATTGCCATTATTCTCCAAACCTCAAACTCCGACTTAGTGATTTTTTTTGCTACCAACAAGATTTCCACGGACTTTGGGAAGTTGGCAGCAGAGAAGAAATCTAGATATTAGGGAAAAAAGTTTAAATGTACCGTTGAATTTTTATTTGCACTTTTTTCGAAAAAAATATTTTTTTTTCCCATAAAAATTTTGTTTTGAGCCCGCATAAAATTATTCCCCCACCCAAACTCTAAGCTTTTAACGACATTCCTACGCTCATTATTACAATGCACTGTAACCAGGATACTCACAGATTTAAATAATAATAGATGTTCGACATTGCCCAATATGACGAGATACAGTTAATATTAGAAATCATCGTGTGTAATATTGTACAATAACTTTTTGCTACTGGCGTTGCTGCCTTTGTAGTATCTGTGAAACGTCACTATATTTTGTGACTTTCCTACAGAAGCTTTCAGATTTACTTTTGGTTTTTTCAATGGCACTTACATTTAATTTGAACACCTAGAGAAATCCCCCCCCCCAGTTATTATGTATATGCTTTGAAGTGATTATTATTACTGTCATGTACATGGTGGGTATTTTTGCAATATCAAGTTCTATAAATAGAAGTATTCTAAGCACAAAATTCTTTATGCAGAGCAAAGAACTGTTTTCCTTGAATGCCAAAATGAGAATTTGCATTTTAGAAATACGATTTAACCGTCGAGATTAGTATCTGAACTAATTTAAGCTTAAATCACGTTCAAGTTTTATTCCCGAGGCATTTCTTAATATTATTGTGGGGGGTCGTTTAGGGGTTCAGTGAATAAACCAAGGTAGTGTAACAGTTATTTATTTACGAGTTTACGTTACACACAGACAATTTATATAAAAATTCAGAATTGATACAAAATTAACCAAGAGCATAGTTCTTGTTAGGCATCACGTGCGATCGCCTGATCTCAACTGACGTAATGTCGTCACCAGTCTTCAGAGGGCGCTGACTCTGACGTCAGTCATAGTTAGTTATGGTTAACATTACAAGAGCGACTGCATTATAAAATTAACTATGATAATGATAATCTTGATAACTTTAATTTCATTAACCATTTTAGGCATTTTAACAACTCTCTTACAATGAATGGTTTGGGATGGTATATAGAAAGTACGCAATTTTGCTTATCTTATTTTATTAAAATATAAACATATTAGATTCCCTTGTTTCTATATAAGCCAAAGTAATTCATTCTTAATTGTTCTAATTTGAACTAAAACTTAGGAGAGGAAAAAAATTTTTAGTTAAAGAAGCCTAATACAAAATTTAAGAATAATATGCTCTTCAGACAAAAAGACAGGAAACTTTGCCACTTTTTCCCCTAAAAAAAATGCCGAAGTCGGCGCTTTTCTTGTCAGATTTTGATATAAATCTCACAACACCTGATAATATAACATAACCTTGTGAAGGGGGCCTTTGATCTACACTGGTTTGTACACAGTCTGTCTTGTTTGTTTAAAAACTCTCCCCGGAGTTTGAAGTGAATTGTCGGCATTCTGCCTGCTTTTTTCCGCGAAAAGAGAGACTACTTGATTCGACGACAGATGTATTGTTTGGAAGATTAGTGCAAGTTATTGCGGTGAAGAAATCTTACATTTCCTCTGGGTTCCTTCGTTAGCGTTGTTGATGATATGGAGTTACATTGTGTCTTCAGTTTGTTTATCTGTGTTTGTTTATTGTTTTATGAATGCTGCTTTGAGAAGTTATTATTTTTTTTCCGAAGCATAATATCGAAAATTTAGGAAGATATTTAATCATTCATATTTGAATGTAGTTATGCAAGCAGGAATTAACTATTATTTTATTGATTTCGAATTCAATATTATAAATTGTACTTAAGTGTATTCAGCTTGCATTGCAAAATGAACCAATTCAAAACCCTTCTACAATAGATTAATTATAACGCAATAATAATTTTTTTTAACAAAAAAGCATTTGAATTTTTTTCTGCGATACTTTCTTCTCCCCCGGGGGGCGCCGCGAGTATGCGGATGAGAAGCGGCCGGATAAGTAAGCTGGGTCTCGCTTCTCCTGGAGATACAATAATGATGGTGGTTTTGTTACCTCCCTCCAGTGATATTACGGGAGGGATCGGGCAGTGGCCTGTGATGGCTACTAGGACTCCTATTGCAGTGACTATCATTCAAAGGATTCCCTGGATGCCTTGTAACTCGGTTTACGGTTCTGCAATGTTTTGCGAGAACAGATATGTCTGAAAATATGTACCTTGGAGTTGGTTCCTTAACACATAACTGAATCTACTATTTGATGAGTTGTTAAAAATTAGATAGTAGTGTCTACAGTTAATGTCAAGAGGCAAGTATGGCATATAATGGTCACTCCGACTTAGCCTTAATCTTCCAGTGCATCTGAATGACTAGGTCGGATAATCTTCCAGTGCATCTGAATGACTAGGTCGGATAATCTTGCAGTGCATCTGAATGACTAGGTCGAATAATCTTCCAGTGCATCTGAATAGCTAGGAAAACCAGCGGGAGTGGTCTCCCCTAAACTTTCTCGTATACTCCTAACACATGTAGAGAAAACTAGAATAATAAAAGACGTCAAATAAACTTCCGTCGCAAGTAAACCAAAGCTGGAACCGCGCGTGGTTTGAAGGATCAAAACAAATTCAAATCCTCTGCTCATTCTTTTGCGCAACAGGACCTGGCGAGACTCCCTAAATGTTTGCTTTCTTACAAAATCACTCCAGAATTGGTTTTTGGCAAACTGCCAAGTTTCGGAGTCCCTTCTTTGCATAGGCAGCCACCAGTAGGCATGCGCAAGAAGATAGTTTCAAAACTGAACAAGTATGCGATTATACAGACCGACAGACAGTCAACCCTTTGACGGATTTGGCCCAAAATTTTATACGGACCTACATTCATGACGATAAAACTGTGTATAAAATTTTATCCATCTGGCTTTTCAACTTTTTGAGTTATAGCGTTCGCATGACCTCGAACATACAGACAGACAGACTTCCCGTTGACGGATTTTGTCCAAAATTTGATAGTAACCTACAAATTATGTTTAAAGACGGCATACCAAATTTCATCCCCGTAGCTCTAATAGTTTTCGAGTTATCGTGTTCACAGACACACACACAGACAGACATAATTCCAAAATTGTGTTTTTCGGACTCAGGGAGGTCTAAAACGTGGAGATCCGTCAAAATCTCGAGTTCGAATTTTTTGACGATTACAATACTTTCTCTTTGTATACTTCGTATACGAGAAAGTAAAAACATTAACCACGCTCATCACTGACTTCGCCGCAGTTTTAATGGAAGAAATCCAAGTGAGAATCCAGAAAGTGATCTATATTTAATGATACATTTCGGAAACAAAGCCAGCATGTCATTAACAAGATCTTTGTAATTTGCAGTTCTGGAATTCCGAACGAAATTTATTGATATTTGGCGAAAGGCATCCCACGTTTCTTTTTCATCACATGGAAGGAGATCCTTAAACTCCGATTCCTGGAAGATTTCCCGGATCTGAGCGCCCCCCCCCCCAAATAACTCAAATTTTTATTTTCGCTTCGCTCAATCAAGGAAATATTTTTACTTTCTCGTATACGAAGTACAAAAGGAGAAAGTACTGTAACCGTCAAAAAATTGGAACTCGAGATTTTGACGAATCTCCACGTTTTATACCTCCTTGAGTCTGAAAAACACAATTTTGGAATTAAGTCTGTCTGTGTGTCTGTGAACACGGTAACTCGAAAACTATTAAGGCCAGGGGGATGGAATTTGGTATACAGTTTTACTATCATGAATGTAGGTCCGTATCAAATTTTGGAACAAATCCGTCGGAGGGTTGACTGTATAATCTGATACTATGCGCCATATTGTGCATCGGCGCATGACATTTCTAAACTTCGGGATATTACTATATGCATTGCAACAATGTTTTTATTGTTTTAAATGAAATTCAAATCGATCTCATTATTTCAGCAAATCTTTTATTCACGCGCTTTTACAATTGTTACGGTTGTGATAGTATAAATTGTTTTCTTGGGAATTTAACTCCAAAGCAGAATTTTCACTTTAGTATTCATTTTATTGCCGCACCTGCTTCAAAGTAATATTTTTTTGAAACCTGGCAAGAGATATTTGATTTCAGGGTTTTTTTTCTTACTTTCTCGTATAAGAAGTATACAAACCGAAAGTATTGTAATCGTCAAAAAATTCGAAATCGAGTTTTGACGAATCTCCACTTAGAAAGCATACGAGAAAGTTTAGGGAAGATCAATCCCGTTGGTTTCAAATGATTGAACGCAGGTTTTATTTCCTTCTACAGCTTTAAGAGCCAGTTTTTTAAAGAACCAGGCAGGCTTGGATAGTTGACATTTTTGATTTTGTTGAAATGTTCAGGATATGTTCTTTATGTAAAACTATTAGACATATGTTTTTTATTCTTGCAAATTTTTTTCCTATAGTTTTGGGGGTCCAAATTGAAGATCGTCCACTATTTTAAGAAAAAACATACCATTTTACATAAGGCAATACTTTTTGTGCCAAGAGTGAACCATGGCATTGGTAATTATTTTGTGTTCTTCTATTTCCGCACTGACTGTTAGGACATAAAGACATGGTTGACTTTTGGTACCAAGGCCAAAGGTCAGTCAAAATTCGGCGAAAAAAGGCTTTCTTCGGAAACTTTGACCGTCAAAATCTTCTTTTGCCAACAGTGAACCACAAAGGTATATATTTCAGAGAATACATGCTAATGAGAAATAGCGAAAAAGAGCAAGACACGTGTGGTTGACTTTTGGAGTACAGAAATATTTGACCTTGAAATTGCGAAAAACACAAAATTGCATGATTTTAGAGGTCATTCACTGCTTGTGCCAAGAGTGACCAGGCATGAAATTAGCTGGAAAAGAAGCCTTAAGTGTAGCAGAAACAAAATCAATTCACATATCTATGGTAGCTTTTTCAAGTTTTATATAATGCGGCTCTATATTTTGTGCTGAACATGTGTTTTGTGACACTTCTTAATAAACATCGATTGCTTTTATTTCAATATTTATTACTATTTTATGTAAAAATATTACATTAAAATTTATTTAATTAACTGAATTGCTCTCTAAACATAATAAACAATTAGAACAAATTGAAAACTGAGTACTGCAGATACTCATCGAATGCCAAGAAGTTCTTATTTCCATATTCCCAAACGATTCTTCTTGTAGCATTTATAAGCAATAGTTATTTGATCAATGTGCATAGAAATGGGTTATTTCCATATAGTTGTACAGATCCATAGAAAATGAATTTAATGTTCACCTTTTCTTTTTGATGTCTTTTTGGCCAGCGGAAATTACCCGCGCTTTTTTCTAGGAACGTCATAAGTATGTCTTCACCTTCAATCTTTTTTATTTTACCAATGTAAAACTGGTCCTGTTCATAGGACACAGCAAAATACAAATGCCCCTGAACTGCTCTTTGTATGTTTTGAAGTTTCATTTTGATGTCTTGAATGGAATAACTTCGATTAATTAATTGTTGAGTTATTTTGTGTGATTCATAGCTTTCTAAAGAATTGTCTGTAAAGATACTATCGTTTTTTTCATCATGTATACTTTTTACTCTTTTTGGGGTGGTTGGACAAATATTTAAACTTCTCTTCTTCCCCTTGTCATCCTTTTCTTGTTTATATCCAACTAACTGGAGTTGCACATCATGGATCGGCTCAGGGATTGTAAGCAAGTTCTGCACTTCTTTTTGTTCTAGTTCCTGTAACGGATGGAAAGTAATGTATATACAACTCATATCTGATATAAAATTATAAATTAATGTATACTGCCATACAGAATTTATAATGGTAAAGTAATATACTATAAATAATAATAATATAGATATGAACTTAAAAGTTTCCTTACTTGTTCATTGATGTCATTTAAGTCTTCATTAATTACATCAACATGTTCCAGACCTGGACTTGGTGGTTTTAATGTACCACCTGATGCAGAGCTGGCATCCTGCTGAAGAGGCTTCTGATTTGTGAAGAAGTCATGTACTTAAAAGGTTGAAATCATTTTCTTACAGTAGGATCTATCTGTTGTCTCATTTCCTTCACTGTATTTTATGGTGAGGATTTTACACCAGATTTTTCTCCTTTCATAAAGATGTTATAAATATATAGTTCTTGTTTGTAAGAGAAACGTGTTATTTTTCTATTTGGAAGTGCCCAGCCTCTTTAAACACATTCAGAATTGTAGCATTATTTGCGAGGTTTTTAGGCTCATTGGCTGCAATGGGAGAGCTGCCAGTGGATGCTTTAAGTTTTTCAGTATGTAACTAAATATAAATAATATAAAATATAATAAAATAAAAAATATAATAAAATAATATAAAATATAATAAATTTCATACATAACTAAAACGCACTATGTCCAAGGTGCTGCTGATCTTGGTAAAGTTATGATTCCCAGTAGTTAAATGCTTTTCTAGGGAAGCAACATCATCAACAAACAAGCAAACAGAATTGATAATGCTTTGTTGCAACATAAATTTGTTAGCTGTTAAAATAATTTACTTTAGATAAGCCCATTCCTTCTGTTACACAGATATCATTGTATAATATAAAGGAGGTATAATATAAAGTATAATATTGCATAACATAAAGGAAGAGTTTAAAAGTAGGTATTGTCATACAATGAGTATTTGCAGTACTCAATTTTCAATTTGTTCTAATTGTATACTATGTTCAGGGAGCAATTCAGTTAGTTAAATAAATTTTAATGTAATATTTTTACATAAAATAGTAATAACTATTGAAATAAAAGCAATCGATGTTTTTTAACAAGTGCCACAAAACACATGTTCAGCACAAAGTATAAATCCGCATTATATAAAACTTGAAAAAGTTACCATAGATATGTGAATTGGTTTTGTTTCTGCTATACTTAAGGCTTCTTTTCCAGCTAATTTCATACCTGGTCACTCTTGGCACAAGCAGTGAATGACCTCTAAAATCATGCAATTTTGTATTTTTCGCTATTTGAAGGTCAAATATTTCTGTACTCCAAAAGTCAACCATATATGTCTTGCTCTTTTTCGGTATTTCTCATTAGTATGTATTCTCTGAAATATATACCTCTGTGGTTCACTTTTGGCAAAAGAAGATTTTGACGGTCAAAGTTTCCGAAAAAAGCCTTTTTTCGTCGAATCTTGAATGACCTTTGGCCTTGGTGCCAAAAGTCAACTATAAGTCTTTATATCCTAACAGTCAGTGTGGAAGCAGAAGAACACAAAATAATTATCAATGCCATGGTTCATTCTTGGAACAAAAAGTATTGCCCTATGTAAAATGGTATGTTTTTCTTAAAATAATAGACGATCTTCAATTTTGGACCCCCAAAACTATAGGAATTTTTTTTTTTGCAAAAATAAAAAAACACGTGCCTAATAGTTTTACTTGAAGAACATATCCTGAAAATTTCAACAAAATCAAAAATGTCAACTATCCAAGACTGTCCGATTTGCCTGACTTTTAAATAAACTGGATCTTAACTAGTTGTTTCACAAAACTGAGTTTCATATGTTGAGGGGTTAGTATTATTTTACAAGATTCTGTCAGTGGTGAGTTTTCAAAATTTATTTGTTCATTTCACGCCAGTTTCTTTCGAAATAGTGTGCATATGTATCTCGGTTTTACCAATCAGAAAGAAAAAAAAAAGTGTGGTTTATCCCTGCTGAATGCATATCAACATAGACACTGCCTTCAGGTCAGCAGATGTGCTAACAATACTTATTGTAATGAATCATGTCCAACAGCCAGGGCCGGCTTTAGGAGATGAGGGACCCAATTAGAAATAATTTTGGAAAACCCCCATATATTGAAGTTTTAAGAAATAATACATAATAAATAAATAAACAATACGAAATTTTGATAAATAATTTAATATAATTTATTTAAAAAAAATTTAATAATCAAAAATATTTTAATAATGTTTAATTTTAAAAGATGTTAAGAAAACGCAGTATTGGTGATTTCTCTCTAAATAATTTAAAAGGAAACATAATAAAGGATTATGTTGACCAAGAATAATTGTTTTCTTAATTTAAAAAAATCTACATTAGTGTGTCTCTACACTTCACGAGCTTCAGCTGGCTGCCTTCAAAAACTGCCAGTATCTAGGGACAGTGTAAAGCGGGGTTTACACGCGAACAGTAAAACCGACAGTAGGATGTCGCTGTCAAGTTCGGACAGAGACTAAAACTTTCTGATTGATGACCCGGTTAAAACTTTTATGATTCTGCGCATGCGTCATCTCTTACTGTCGGTTTTACTATTCGCGTGTAAACCCCGCTTAAAGCTGTCGCGGTTGAGTAAACTTGCTGCGTGCCCCTCTTTAAGAAAAAGGAAGCGAAAACACGGTGTCGTGGGACTTCCGATGTACATGAAAATCGTGGGATTTCCGATTGAGGGAGGAGGGAAGATGAGGAAGCCTCTCTTACCATTTCAAAAAGAGGGGAAAGAAACTTAGAAATGAAACACTTTTGAGGAGCGCTTTATGCAGCTTAAAATCAAAAGAATCATATATAAGTCAATATATTAATTGCGATATTAGTGAAGGTTTTTAGTCAGGGATGGGTAACTGGCACATACATATATGTAGACTACTGTCACATACATAGTCTAGATTAACCGGGCCCCGTTTACATTGAGCAGCAAGAAGAGGTTACACCAGCAATTCTGATAATGACACTAACAAAATAGCGTACCATTGCTGCTAAGAGACATTTACCCACTCACCCACACCAGAAAAAAGCTATCAAGGACTTCTTACAGCTGCCATTCTTGAAATAAAGCCCTTTTTCAAGAGGGGAGGTTGGGGGAAGAGAATTGCTATCGGAAGTCCCACGAATTGGAACTCCCACTATCCATTCCCACACGGAATCCGAAAACACCCAGTCCTCTCTACAAAACAATGGCATTCCCTTGATTTAGGGCTGGGGTGTGATTGTCACTGCCATGCCTGTTTCTCCCCATGTAAAAGCGGCATGCCTTAGAAGTAACTCAATATTTCTTACCTTTCTATTACAATTTAATTTTTATTTTTTTATTACAGTAGGGAAAGTTGGCCACGACTGTTGACTTCTGAAGCAGTGTCAGCCAGATGTAAGAGAAAATTTTGACAACATTGGTGTGCAAGGGAATTTAAAAACATAAAGTCGAAAATTCCTAAGGATAATGCTATGAAATCAAAACGATATCGGATTTTAATTTGAATAAGTTTGAGTACATTCTTTTTTTGCCCTCTAGCGCGGGGCCCTATTTGGAGCAATTGGTCCAATCGGCTACTGCCAACTGTCCAACAGCTGCTCTAAGTTGTTGTATGTTCCTTTCATGTGCAGCACATGCGCAACTGGAATGGACGGTAACTTATTCCCGTGATGCATTTTGAGTCTAACTTGGAGGCGTCTATAAATCGACGTCATACCAACGAACTGAGTTTATTATTTATGCGATATTTCCAGTTCTTGCATTAGGCCGACAATATTGAAACATCACACAACGTTTCAAAATTTTTTTAAAAGAAAGGCTCGAATCGTCAGTGACGACATTGAAAAGAAGACATTCGGACATTTGCTTCAAGATGATTCTATTGACGAAGCCTCGACCCTCACTTCTCTGCTTGCCGTTAAATACATTCAGTTACTGTTGTCGTTACGTACTGTTCAGTTACTGTTACTACATCGTTCAGTTACTCTGTTGTTATTTTATGTGGTAAAGGGTCTGAGAAAGATGTTACATGAAACATACTATGATGCGATACTTCACAATCTGATGTAACGTAAGAACATGAAAAACGCAAAGCAGAAGTGTTTTCTATGTTTTTTATTTCACTACCGTTGTGCACAAATTTACTATCGTTTTCTATATTTATCATGATTTTATTAATAGGTTGGATAAAAAATTACTCAACTACTATATAAGTGAAAAATAAAACTTCTATATTTCCGGAACAAGAGGTAATGAAGGTTTTTCAGGTCGATTTTCAGTGGGTTAATTTCATACAGAATTGGACTCTTTCGCTTCAGTAGTTCAGTTGTATTAACGTCCCGTTTTTGCAGCAACTTGAGGGCTATTTTGGGACGGACCTCTAAATTTTGAACCGCGGACAGATGACGGGGACGACATCTGGGCTCGTCCCCGTCTCCAAGCTTCCGCACCGCATCAGCGGGAGGGCCGCTACGTATGATTTGGCTTGCAGCGGGCCCCATGCATGGTGGATCTACGGTGGAGTCGGGTTTCGGGCCTGGAGCCCTCCGACCCGAGGTAGGGGCCTTACCACTAGTCCACCGCGGCCCTCGCTTCAGTAGCAATTTCATTGTTGCACAGTGTAACTGGAATTATTTCGTGTGACATCACAGTCACATGACAAATGCAAATTGCTTATGTAATCTAGCATCTAATTATATCCACTGTATTTTCACGCCCTTTTTCCTACGGCAAGATCAGAAATGGATTCTAAAATTAAGTTGCTGTGGCACATTTTACGTGTATCACCTGTTCATAAATGAACTCTGTTCATTAAATAGTTTGGATCACACGGTTCTAATAATGAAATGAACATTTGTTTGGCACATTTAAATTTATGAAACCGCTGAAACTGACACACGGTTTGAAGCAATAGAAGGAACCAAAACTTTCTCACTAACTATAAAAATATAAAAGAAACGAGAAATGTATGAGATTTAGTTATGTATTTGCGTGAGTTTTATATTTGTATTATATATAAAGTGATATATTAGTGTCTTGGTTAAAATATACACTACCATACTTACTTTGCTAATCCTACATATAACATATAAAGATAAATGCTCTTCTCTATTATTTTTGTTGCCGTAGGAAAGAAACCAATTTTTAGACATCTATTTCATAGGAAAGAAAATAAAATAAAATCGCACCAGATGAAAGTGATAAATGATGGGTTATAGGGGATGATGCTGGACATGATAAAATAGTTTAAGAAGAAGAATTCTAGTAATAAAACAGATCTGGCAGTCACCTTGAAAAGAAGCAATTTGTTCTCCGCCATTTCTTGAAACATAAGCCTTGTCCCGAATTACACAACTGTCCGAGCGCACCCCTGCGGCCTTTTTGGGATTCCTTTGATCCAGCCTATAAACAAAGACCACCTTTCTCGGTGAAAAATTATATCTGCTGACCATTTCATTTTTCAGCACCAACTCTTTCCTTCCACGTATCCGTTGAACTCTCAACGCCGTGGTTTGTTATCTCTCTTAGCTATCTTTCTATCGGATGTTTGACCTCATTATATCCCGAAAAAGACGCGGCCAGAGAATTTTAGAAAGAAAATTCCACCGAAGATTAAAAACCCACAGTACAAAGCCAGTTTCTTGTGGATGGCATACAAATCAGAGCCAACCAACATTCCAGAAAGTGAATAATTGCTCCATTTTCAGATACAGGGAATTCAAAATACAGTAATAAATATCATCTGTTCTCTTCTGCCGCTCTGAGACAAAGGATCCACGACAGTGTTAACTTTTTGTGTATGGGAAGATGGCAACATTCGATGAGCATCAAATATCTTATCGTGCGCGAAGATGAATGGCAGAAGAGAGATTTACAGTAGCCGAATTCTCTTTTTTGAAAAGGCAATCCATTCTTTTCTTTTGGAACGTCTTTTTTTCGTACCATTTTTTTCTGCGAAGACTTTTCCATGATAATGAAAAAATGGATGTCGTATTTCACAGCACTGAACTTGATGTTAATATAATCAGTAGCTTGCAGTAAATTAATTCTATTTTCTTTTGGCGGGAAAAACTTAGAGGGAAGAGTTGTGAGTATAAAAAGGCAAGTAATAGAAATGGCGGAGAAATATAGTAACCGTTGCAAAGTATTTATAAAAAAGAATGTTAGGAGATAAGAAATTGTTTAATGAAATGTTTTCACGACTTGGTTTTTTTTAAAGCTTTGTGACCCAGATTTTATCTTTTGGCAACAGGCTGCAGTTTGTGAAATTTTTCGTAAGAATAAAATTCATCAGTCATCTATAAAACCAGTTATAATAAAGAAGATACAAATTCCTAATATTATGCTGTTTTTCTATTTCATGTTGAAGAGCTCCTTTTTAGAACATGTTGAATTATTCTTAACTTCTTGGAATCTCGAACAAAATCACGAAAGGAAGAAATTAAGTAATATTCCTTCATTCTTTTAAGAAAAAAAAGTTAATTAATGTTCACGTTGTTCACTTCAAATACACCCGGCCAGTAAAGTTGAAAAATCTGTTGCACATCTCATTGGAGGAAAAAAGACATCACAGCACAGAGCAAGACAATGAGCAGTTAGATGTTAGATAACATGCGTAACGAAACTTTATATCTAGCGGTTACAATTCACTGCCTTCTCCTTTTTCTGGTAGGTGGCGCTACTAGAGACATCCGGGTTTTTCCCATGATGCCTTTCTCTCTTCTTCTTCTGTGTACTTGTTTTGTGTTGTTGTTCTCTGTCTTGCGTCTTGTACCTTTTAATGCACTGTGTCGTGGAACTTAGTCATCTAATAAAAATGGTTCCTGAAATTGAATTAATTCTTCAACAGCGGCATTCCATTTAAACATGAGTCTCGTCCCTCCACAGTTATATGATTGTGATGTAACGTAAAATGATTCATTCGTTTAGTTCGTAACCTGATGCTTCTGCAAGAAGATCTAAATGGATTTTAAGGAATGAGGCATTTTGATGGTTGTTCTTTAAAGAATTAACAAAGACGAATCAAATTTGAAAACAACTATCAGTTTAACTTGAGATTAAATGATACATTTTTGGAACACATTCGCACACACAAACTAAGACGAATGAAAGATGTTTTAATATCTAATCGCTTTCTAAAAATATTATGCTATCTTAAAAGAAAAAGTATTTTTTTATTTATGTTAAAAAATAAGTATTAAAATGTCTTCGTAAGTAATAAACTGCTAACAGACGAAATGTTCGTTGGATGTGTTCTTTATAGGAACAGTGTGAAATCAATAACATCAGACCTGATTCTGCACATACAATCTTACAAAAAAGCCAAAAAACTTTACTAAGAAATATCACCGCCTTTCCAAAATCAAAAGTGATGATCTAAGAAATGGCACACGGTTCATTTATATCAAAACGCAAATTAAAATTGTTAGAGATACCTAAAAATTTTGACAAATAATTAGGTTTCACAAAAAGGGTTAGAAACGGAAAAGTATGAAATATGCTTTCAAATACTCTAATCGAAATAAATATGCAAAGAATCTCTATGACGAAAGAATAAAACGTTTTGGTTCAAAAACGCCATAAAATGGCAACAGGACACTTTAAAGAATTAACAAACGTGAAAAAATAATATTAAAGGAAAAATCCAAATTAAGAAGAAATGAAGAATAAAATCGCAGAAAAAGAAATCCAATACACAGTGAACGATTTTTAGATGAGAGATTCTCATCTTTACATGTAGTTTTCTCTTACCAAAATCTCTGTCGTTATTAATTTTGAAATCAGCGCAAAATCAAATTACAGAAATAAAATGAATCTGTTATGAATTATTCTACCTACAAAATAAAATGAAATCTTTTACAATTCAGAGTTTAAAATAGAACTGGGAATAAATATCATAAGGGAGATAACGTGTTAACAAGAAGCTTTGAAAAATCTTCAACTACATAAAAAGGGAATATAAGAAAAAACAAGGTTTGATAGCATATAGACTAATGAAGACAGATATTTTAAACTTGTTTGAAAAGAAAAACGACTATTATGCAGGCCAAAACATTACGATCAATAAAATGAATAATTTAAAAAGATGTTTGAATTGTAAGGTAGTGGGAAAATTTTTTTGTGATAGTTGTTCCGGTAATGATTGATGGGTGAAAAGCATTTAAAATAATTTTCTCAAATTTAAATTAATTGTGAATCCTCGTGTGTTTCGAAAAAACTCTCTTTAAGATAATCAGGATTGCAGTCTGGCATCTGAAGGTCCTAGAGTCTTCGCTCTAGAAAGCCAACAGTCACACACCTATCGTCTTTAATTACACTAGACTGAAATAAATAGTTTTATTTCTGGCAATATTATTTTAACCAATATGTTTTTATATTAAATCTTTTAAAATATTTGTAGCTTTTTTATATGCAAGAGGAGGTATTCGAATGCAACCAGCAAATTCTGGATTTCAAGGATATTAGTTTCTTAACACCATTCTTGAACAAGTACCATCAAATTTTAACTAGCACCACGAATGCAAATTACAACCAGGACAAGGATGTTCAGTTTTATTTTATACATCGTTACTTTATTACTACAGACTTTTCAAGTCTGAAGAGGCCTCTGTAAACTCGAGACCATTTTAATCCCAACCATAAACATTCGTCACTGTTTATTTTTAAGAGAAAAAGACACATCTACGATGCTTTCCTTGTTTATTTAAATCATCAAACAGGGCTTTCGCATGCAGAAAAGTGTTTTCTTTAAAATAATTCCATTCAACTGCGGTCAAGGATTCCTCCGCCAGCTAGAGTCACCCACTTGCTGATCTGTCACACGTTAGCTCAATCTTCGATGATACCAATTTCGCAATCGAGGGCCATCTCGCCGAGTGGAACTCATTTGGTTGGACCCAGCAGGCAAGCAGTCGCCAAGAGCCTTTCAATGATCTGTCAAAACCAAAACAGCAGGCCGAGAGAAACAAACTCAAAGGTCACAGCTCCTTTGTATGCCTAAATAAGGACGGCGGTTTGCGAATTTATTTTCAGATCCCAATTGCCAGTATTCAAACCCGCCCGCACCTACAGTTTTAATGTTCTTCTTTATTGGTATTTTTTTTACTCTCTCTCTCTCTCTTCCTGGAAGCGTGCTTTCGGCGCCAGATGTCTGAATACTCCCATGTTATATAGCACCTGATAGCATCTTGATTGTCAGGAGTGAAAGGCCGTCGTCGAGCGGGGCATTGCGAAATGCGACAATATTAAAAATGATCAAATTCTGGAGTACGAATGTTTTACTTGAACAGCTAGGCGTGAGAAGTAGGAAGAAAGCATGTGTTCAAGGTAGAAAATTCGCAATGATTTTCAGGAATAAAAATACTCGGAATGTCTAACGTGACCATTTATCCCCCCCACTCTCAAAACGGGATATCTGCTAAATTTTAAGTAGAGTCTCCCTATAACGAAATCGCTTGGTTTTCCAATTGAAAAATTCGTTATAGAGAAAATTTCGTTATACGGAGATTAGAGATTTTTGCAGTTATTTAAGTAAATGTTCCAAACTTTTCAATAGGTGCGATAAGTTCGAATGTATTTAATTATGATTTTCAATTAAAAATGAAGTAATATATATTATAAATTTGTTAAAATTACACTAATTTTTATTGTATAAATAAAATGCTCAAAAGTGAAGACAATTCACCAATTTAGAGAATAATATGTACTAGTATATACTTGCGTTTATTTTATTTGAAAAATTCCGTTATTTTACATTGCTTTGCATTTCGTGATGTAAAATTTTCACATTTTAAGAGTGAGTGGTTCGAGAAACAGGCACGTGTGAGCGAATTGGCATTACATAAATTATCAACTTTCTTCAAAAATGACAAAAATCAAAAAGATAAACCTCTGAAAAAATTCGTTATAGGGAGACAACCACTTCGTTATATGGAGAATATTTTGAATGCTATTTAACATTCCGATTAAAAATTTCGTTATAGGGAGAAATTCGTTGTAGGGAGACTCTACTGTTGTTGCATGTGTATTCAAGAAAATGCACATTTCTTTAGTTTTTATTTATTAATGAATTGAACAGGAATGGACACGTGAAAATAGATAATTTAAGTGGTCTTGTATTTTTCTGAAGAACACATTTTTTTTGCTTCAGTATATTTGGTGTTAATTTCAAATGAGAATGCCATTCTTGGCGGTTTTTTTTTTTATAAAATTTGCTTTCGTAATTAGGATTGCTTTAAGCCTCTGACTGTGTAATTTTTTTAAATATCGAGATTTAAAAAATTTAGATGTAACGTTTGCAAAGGTGTTCAAATACCGTTGATCCAAGCGAGTTGTTATTTATATGAAAATCTTTATTAGTATAATATGATCCAATACTATATAAGTACTAAGTAAACACATCAGCCTGTGAAAGTCGCAGGATGCAGCAGTAAAAGGACTTGCTTCCAACTCGAGGAATACGCAGTCAGAGGATTAAGAACTTCGACTTGAAACTGTGGTTTTTCGCTCGTCCATAACATATTCGTAAGAGAAGTACACTCTTTACGGGTGCATAAGTGGCGGACAGACATAGAATATGTTCAATAATTATATGAAAGTTCGTATTATTATTGAAATTGTTGTTGAAAACTATTTGAACAATTACACCCAACAACTTTCAGTTGAAGCGTTCTCAGTGTTTCATTCTGTCACTTTTTGTGGTGTCATGTAATTAGAAATAAGTGCGGGCTATCAGGCTTCTGACCGATTTGCGTATGTGTGAGACGTGTAGCGTATGTCCCCTCATCTACTAGGCATTACGGTAGGAGGTTTTTGATTTTTCACGCCTTTTTTTGAAATTGTGTTGGTCTCTCTCTGAAAGCGGGGCATTTCGGAGTCCTGAAGCTGTGCTTGAGAACAACGGGATATAGGCTACCAAAACAGGCCGAATTGTCACATTAGGAATACGTATTAGATATTTACCCACTCTCAGAAGAATTAACTTACAAAATATACCATGAACATTATCCGTTAAAGAACTCTCCAAAACTTCTGAATATAATTAAAGCAAATATTATACTAGGAATTCTAATCACTTTTTATTTATTCTGGCATAAATCCAAAATTTACATCACTGCCACTCAGTAAAATATAAAAAAGTATTATAAACAGGAGCACTTGAAATCTTCTCAATTTTTAATTAAAGAGATTTTAATCGAGACATTCAACTTAACTTAATCATGATTTTAACTATAGAGTTCTGTAAGCGGAAGTGATCAAAATGGCTGTAGGAACAAAAATCCTAACACCCTTTATTTTCCTTCTGGCTGAATGTCAAGTTTTACATCATAGCCACTTACAGAAATTCAACCAAATAGGGAGTATTCTCTTTCGACTTTCAAGTATACTTTCAAAAAAATGACGCGTTTTGTGTTTAGATTCGTCGTACTTAACGTCGTCTTTACAAAAAAAATGGGAAATATACGCTGCGGAGTCAATTAAAGCTTACGTGATATACGTCTAATGAGCCTTAGCAATTTCAGTTTGAAATCTATTGCACGAAGTGCAGGAGGAATGCAGGACGTACGTCAAAGCTTGGAGCGACACAAACCAGTAGGAGTGTTCTTCCCTCAA
>BGPR01000163.1:590661-632802 GCA_013235015.1 Araneus ventricosus | reverse complement strand
GTGCAGGAGAAATGAAGGACGTAACAACAAAGCTTAGAGTTACGCAAAACAGTAGGATTGTTCTTCCCTCAACTTTCTTGTATGCATTCACAGTGTGGTGCGCTTTGTGTTTAGCTTCGTCGTAGTAAACGTCGTCTTTACTAAAAAGATGGGAAATATACGCTGCGGAGTCAATTAAAGCTCACGTGATATACGTCTAATGTGCCTTAGCAATTTCAGTTTCAAATCTGTTGCACGAAGTGGGAGGAATGAAGGACGTAAGGTCAAAGCTTGGAGCGACACAAACCAGTAGGAGTGTTCTTCCCTCAATTTTCTTGTATGTCTTCACAGTGTGGTGCGCTTTGTGTTTAGCTTCGTCGTATAATGAAGCGACTATACCTTCAAAATATGGCGCGTTTTGTGTTTTTGGCTTCGTCGTACTGAACGTCGTCTTTACTAAAAAGCTGGGAAATATACGCTGCGGAGTCAATTAAAGCTCACATGATATACGTCTAATGTTCCTTAGCAATTTCAGTTTGAAATCTATTACACGAAGTGCAGGAGAAATGAAGGACGTAACAACAAAGCTTAGAGTTACGCAAAACAGTAGGATTGTTCTTCCCTCAACTTTCTTGTATGCATTCACAGTGTGGTGCGCTTTGTGTTTAGCTTCGTCGTAGTAAACGTCGTCTTTACTAAAAAGATGGGAAATATACGCTGCGGAGTCAATTAAAGCTCACGTGATATACGTCTAATGTGCCTTAGCAATTTCAGTTTCAAATCTGTTGCACGAAGTGGGAGGAATGAAGGACGTAAGGTCAAAGCTTGGAGCGACACAAACCAGTAGGAGTGTTCTTCCCTCAACTTTCTTGTATGCCTTCACAGTGTAGTGTGCTTTGTGTTTAGCTTCGATGTATAGTGAAACGAAAAGGGTGTACAGTTTTAACTTCGAATGGTTGACTGACTGGCTCCAAAATGTGTTGCAGATCTACAGCTTTTGCGTCAAGACCACATAATAAATTTCGTTTTTGTGCTATCATATTCAGGTACACATGAACAGACAGATGACATGCAGTCAAACAGTTATCGAAGTTTGTAAAAATTTGATACATATCTACAATCCTTGTCATTAAAATCCTATACCAAATTTCGTACATTTAGTATGTTGTATTTATCAGGTATCATGTTTACATGCACACGGAAAAACAGAAAGGCAGTCTTCTCTTTAAAGGTTTTCTCCCAAACAGGTCTTCAATTTTTGTCATAAAGACCATACCTACTTTCTTCTGTCTAGCTTTTTCAGCTGTTGAATCATTATTTTCACAGACAAGAAGACATAAATCCAATTTTTTTTCGGACTCAGAGAGGTCTAACACGTGGAAAGTCGAATATTTTTATGATTTCTATACTTTATTCCGTATATTGTACTTCTTGTTTATTTCGTAAACAAGAAAGTAAAGAAAAAATAACGCAATTAAGGAAACGAGACAATGGCATATGCTGAATGATAAGATCAGAGAAAGCCATACCATAATCTGAAGTAATGCTTGCGTACAGTTTCTCCTAAAATATTTAGATAGCATGATTTTTACTTACTGCGACAACTGCTTATTATAATTTGATCTTTAGCAAGATGTGACAATGGAGTTAATTCATGGCCACCGTCTCGTCTTCGGAGCCGGAGACTCCAGGTTCGAAGCTCGATTCCACTTATGACCCTCCGTGTTTCTGGGCCTGGTTCACATTAATTCTGAAGTGGGTGAAATGTTTTCCCGCTGATGCGATGCAGAAGTTTAGAGAGGGTGGTGCTAGCTAAGGTGTCGTCCTCGTCATCTGACATCGGTTAAAAATTACGAGGTCCGTCCCAAAATATCCTTCTAGTTGCTTCAAACCGGGACGTTAATATATATAAGCTAAGTCGCGGTTTATATTAAAATGTGGTTTACAAGTAAAGGATAAGTATAGACACTGATTCTATAATTCTTAGTGAATAAGTATGGATATTTTATTGAATGATGTATTTATTGTTTTCAGTGCAATATAATAGCGCAATATATTCATGTATTTCATAAATTTAATTTTAGTACTTTCCATACAACGATGATATTTTGTTAGTGTTAATGTATGATTTTTCATTCTAAATTCTTTCATTTTAGTGTAAATTACCGTTTCTGTTTTTCAACAACTTTAGTAACAGGGATGGTTTGTACCGAAAACTTGATTTAACCTGGCTAAGCTTGTCCACAGCCAAGCTACTAATTTAATTATTTATACTACTACTAATTACATGTATTTGGATTGTCTTTTTTCCGATAGTTTTGATAGCAACAGAGACATTACATCATTTACAATGTTAACACTTAAATGTTTGAACTTACCTTTTGCTCTTAGTATCTATAGTATTTTCAATTTTTTAGATTTTATTTTAGATTTGGTTATTTCGTTTAATTAATAAATTTTTAGTTTATGAATTGCATTTTGATATAATTTGTTTACTTTGTTTCTGTATATTCATATGTAACAAGTTATATTTTGGTTTATATTACTATATGTATATAACACTTCATGTTCCCGTATCTAGAATCATAATGATTCTTTGCAATCGGCTTAGATGGACGTGAAGTGGAAGCATACCAGAAAAAAAAATTGAAAAAGCAATTTGGCAACCTAGAGAAAAAAAAAATGAAATAAATTAAATAACTAAAACAAGGAAATTTAAAAATAGAACAAGTATCCATAGTATCGCTAGAAGAGTCTCTATCAGTAGAAGAGTCTATGGTATCACTAGAAAGACTTTATCGACGTTTTTCTTCCTCTTTTTACTTTCTCGTATACGAAGTATACAAAAGTATTGTAATCGTCAAAAAATTCGAACTCGAGATTTTGACGAATCTCCACGTTTTAGACCTCCCTGAGTCCGAAAAACACAATTTTGGAATTATGTCTGTCTGTGTGTCTGTATGTCTGTGTGTGTGTCTGTGAACACGATAACTCGGAAACTATTAGAGATAAAGGGATGAAATTTGGTATGTAGTCTTTAAACATAATTTGTAGGTTTCTATCAAATTTTGGACAAAATCCTTCATCTGGAAGTCTGTTTTTATGTATGTCCGCGGTCATGCGAACGCTATAATTCAAAAACTCGAAGAGCTAGATGGATAAAATTTCGTACACAGTTTTATCGTCATGAATGTAGGTCCGTATAAAATTTTGGGCCAAATCCGTCGAAAGGTTGACTGTCTGTCGGTCCGTATAAGCGCATCTCCAACGCGTCCGCTATCTCCACGCGCATGCGTATTGGATGCAATCTTCTGTGCACGATATTTATTGACTCCTGCTTGGCGCTTTTTTTCATCCGATTCTCCATGCGCATGCGTACTTGGTAGCAATCTGTGCACGCGGAAGGATTGTCCTTGAGCAAAGAAAGAGTAGAAATCGGTATGCATTTAATCGGAACGCATCTCTTCGAATTTGATTTTTTACCTAAATATTTTCTGATAGTCATTGGATCCTGGGTTACAATAGGTTCGAATTTTTTTATCCACCTGGGTGGAGGGGAAACAGCACCTTTTTCGAGAAGTGTACGAGAAAGTTTAGGGGAAACCACTTCCGCTGGTTGATTACTGAACTTCGTACTCAACGAAGGAATGAAGTAGGAGATATCAGTTGTCAGATCTGATTTTTAAGGATCTGCACTGAAGAGCTGACTTTTAGCAAGCATAGACCTAACAATATTGTAAATTTTATTTCTTGACTTGCTTGTCTTGATTACCAGCAACTCGGCGTAAACAAACATGAATAAGACGGGACACAGGTTTCCTGAGATTCCAAGGTTCTGTTAATGGACATTCAGTTGCATAATGTAACTTACTCCCTATGCTTCCACAGCTACAATACTCTGAAGTTATTAAATTAAATCTTGGGAGATAAGTAGGAAACGGGCCGTGTCCAGTAAAGAAGATTAACTTCCTCTCTTCTCCATGGTTCCATGTGCATTTTGACTCTTGAGATTGTAAATATCTTGTATCTGTAAAATATCCAGCGACACCTTCAGTCCATGCATTTTGCCATTTGTCAAGCATAAGAGAGTTTAAGGACACTTTGATGAAACATCTTGGGAACATTTGATTATGCTTGTTTTGCCAAATGAAATGCCGTTTGGCCATGGAACATTTGAATATGGATTGGTTGGTTTTGGATTTATTGGTGCAAGAGCCGAATTTGGCCATGCTGCGCCTAACGTACGGTGAAAGTACTGCATATGGTGGGATATAAAATCATGGTTATGATGCTAAAATATTTGTTTCAAATGAAAAGGGATTAAAATGAAAGAATGAAAACACTGAAGTACAAAGCAATGAAATATGGTTTAAAAAACCAATCGATTGTAGGAAAATTTGAATATGGAATGCCATTTTCTGTTACTTGTTTGGCCAAACTATCGGCTACCTCATTACTTTTGTAACCAGCATGCGCCTTTATCCAAGCAATTTGCGCTTTTATCCAGGTAATTTCTATGTTGGAATGATATAGAAGAATTTTTTTTATATTTCTCGGGTTATTTTATATGGCGTTTTAAGATTAATATAACTAAACTAAACGCATGTTCACCATATACACACCGAATGATTTTGGAATCAATCATTCATCATGGAAGATATCAAAGAACGTGGTGTCATTGTATATCGAAAGACAACATAGTTAGATTTTGGTTCATATGCATAGTTACGTTTGCAATGTGGCTATGGCATGCCATGGTGCCCATTGGTATAGATTTCTAGCAGTTTCTATGGTAAGTACTAAATAAAGTATTTTCGTATAGCAAAATTCACATTTTAAAGGACAGACAATCAAAATAATGATGCGCAAAAACAGAAATTTGTAATTCATTCGAAAGGATTTTTAAAAGAAATCTTGCATGTTAAAAAATAATCGCAATAAATTGTTCGGTAAATGACTAATAAATAAATTACCTTTCTATTCCCAAAGCATAATCGTAACAGACTTTTTAAATGAAAAAAAACAGTGACCATTTGTCTTTGAGTAAATTTAGAACAACGCATGTTTTTCTTAACTCTATTAAGGTCTCAGTTATTTTGATTTGTTCCAATGAATTGCTGACAAACTTGTTTTAATTGTTCGTAACTGAAACTATAACTCCAGTTTCTGAAGAATAATGGCCATAATGCAATCAATTCATGTTGCTTTCACCAGTCGTATGACAAACACAACTATTCATGTCATCTTCCATGTTGAGTACATATTGAGCTGTATGATACACACTGCATGTGTCTATCACCTAACATTTTACACTGTGCTATGATTGTGAGCTTATATTTTGTCCGTATATTTAGAGATGGAGGAATGCGTTTTTTGTTCGGCACTAAAGAAAGACAATTGTCGAACGAAAATGTTTTACAAGTTTCCACTTATCTTGAGTATTTAAAGGCACGGATAGAAAAAAAAATTAAAAAATTGGAAGTTGTAAGCCTACATTATTCTGCATACTGTTGGACTTTAGGCATAAAGATTTAGCCTAAAGCACTGCATGTGATACCTATATGTGCCTGCTTATTAATTAATTTTGCCATTCCCCATGGGGACCACGAGTACATGGATGAGAATTCGCCGGATAAGTTAGCGGGTTCTCGCTTCTTTCGGGGCATATTAATGGGCGTGTGGTTGTTTTAGCCACATTTCAGATGACGGTGCGTACCTCTACGGGAGGGGTCTGTACAGGGGTCGGCGATGATCATTATATAACAAGTCACAGTTCTCGTGTTATTGTCGTGGCAGCCTAGTCATTCAGTTATCCGGATGCCCAGGCAGGGCAGGGCTTCCCTTTGTGGCTATTAAATGATTTACAAAAATAAAAAAATAATAAATAATTGAGGTAAAATAAGCTAAATAATTTAACGAATTAAAAAAAAATGTACAGTTTAATTTAACTGACTAATAATGTTACCCTACACGACTAAGGCTAATTTAAATAGAAAACAACGTTGAATAAGACAAAGCTTAAGAACTAATAGAAAACCAAAATATTTTAATTTACGTTATAATTTAGTAGAAGAATTAGAATTTTGCCACTAAGGAAAATGTAAACAGGAACATAAATCAGCAAAGAATTGTTTTTAACTCTCCGTTAGACGTATTCATTTTCATCTTCAAGCGGTCGAAATGTATCTCGCGGCTACAAAATCTATTCTATACGTTCATCCAGTTTTGATAATTTTTCCTTTGTAATTCTAACTAGTCCTAATGAGAATGTAAATAAGTATTCTAAAGAAAATTCTAATTAAAGAAAAATTCTAATTAAAGAAAATTCTAAATTAAAGAAAATTCTAATTAAAGAAAATTCTAATTAATTAAAGAAAATTCTAATTAAAGAAAATTGTAATTAAAGAATTCTAAATTAAAGAAAATTATAATTCTCTAAGGAAAATTCAAATTGTAATGCGGTAAAAACAGCTAATAGACGCAGATGCGTGCATATCTATTAGATATTGTGACTAACAGAGGATTAAGGTTGCGAGCAGTAAACTCAAGAAGCGCAATGATTTCCAAATTTAAACTGGGTAAGCGCATTTTACTTGCATCACATGAGCATGTATTGACCAAACCCAATGACTGCGCATCCCGTGACTTCCACAGGTTGGAAGCAAGTTTATTTTCTGCTGCATCCTACGATTTACACGGGCTAATGTGTTTATTTAGTACTTTTATAGTGTTGGATCATATTATATTACTAGCTGTGTGGTTCGGCGTTGCATGGGCTATCACGAATAATAGGATATTCCCGGGCGGAGAGAAGTGAGGTCACGTGAGACCTTGGGATCCATGTATTTTCATATGCCCCGCCTCCGTTTTTCTCTACAATCAACAAATATTGTCACTTACTTTCCCTAACAAACGTTACGAAGTTAAACACTTTAATACAAAAAAAGAAAGAAAAAAGCATAAAAACGATTTTTTCCCATTGTTAATAAATCCAAACACAGAAGCTCGCTCAAAAAGAAATATCAACTTCCGTTAAATAAATAAAAAAAATGCAACACTGGATGTGAAAACTAATAATATGGGAAAAAAGAATCCGCCGTGAATGCATTCATCATGCTGCCAATAGATGGCAGCACGTCAATTCAATCATTTCGACGTTTTTAATTAATATCTTTTTAGCTAATTATAATTTCGGAATTTCAATGGTCAAAATAGATTCCTTGGATTATTTCCCATCTTTTGGTACTTTCGGCTCGTTTCAGCATTCAGTGGTTCGTGAGAAGATAGCCGGACATAGATACATACGTTTGCTTACCTTCAGATTTTAATAGGAATGACTAAAGCTTTGCATATAAGTAACAACTCGCTTGGATCAACGGTATTTGAACACGTTTGCATTAAAAAAATTACACAGTCAAAGGGTTAACTTACATCTTCTTAGATAAAATACAACACTGGAAATCGCATAAATGTCAGCACTTGTAGCATTTTGGTAGAGCACAATACGAAAGATATTGATTGTTCTAAAACATATCGAAATTAACAGGGTAAAATTCGTAACTCCTAATTATGGCCATAAATATTTCTAACAAAACTTTCTAATCACTAAAGGACATTGCATGCAAAGGAAACAAACTACTCTTTTACAAAACATTCAGAAAGTGTAAAAAAAATTTAAAGACATAGAAAAGGAAGCAGATATTTTTTTACTATCGATCTTCAATCAAAAGGCAATTCTATGGAAGTTACAGTTAAATTTTAGCAGCAATTTACTCATCTTTTGTTGTAAAAAGATCATTATCTTTTTGAGAACGCTGAAAGAAGTTGACGAATATCGTTCCTGATAGTATAGTAAGTGGGATAAGAACTTTACTATCTAAAAGAAATCTTGCATGTTCCTGTCATTATGTTATATACTTTTTAAAAAGCCTAATGGGCAGTCGAAGTATAATTTACGCATAACTTCGCATAATAAGCATCTTCATCATTGAATTCGAAACGTGATTTAACGTTGTTATCTACAAAGAAAACGGTATTATTCTCGACATTATTTGGGGAAAATTGTCGTTTCAGATTTGAAAATAACTTTTTTTATGTTATGAATTAGAGTGCATTAAGGAACAAAATACTTTCGTTTAAAGATTAGGAACTACATGAAATATGTATAGAGAATTTAGTGTGATGTTGTGTTATTATCTCTATGACAAGAAGTGATTCTTGTGCGAATAAAAAACAACCTACAATAACAGGTCCAATGTGTTTTCATTGTCAGACAGCTTTACTTATACTAAATTTGTTTTTTGTCAGCTTAATGGCTTTATTTGGATTTGCTGCAAATCTCTACTTACCCTTTTATTTCTACTCTGTCTGTTTATCTATAAATATATTTTATACACTGGTGTGCAAAAATTAAGGGCCATTTCGTAAAACGCGCGAAATTTTCAATTAATAAGAAAACTATGGTTCGAAATCAGTTCTGGAGAATCGTGTGACATTCAATCGAGTATCATACACATATTACAGTGAAGATTCGATCACGACGGCAATTATGGGGACCACCAGAAAGGGTTGAAGGCGAAAATGGAGTTTGACCTATCCTATTTCACAGAAAGCTGACGAGATGTAACTTTTATCAATGGTTATGTTTGATGTGCATAATATTTTCATGCATTTTCATAAACACAGCAAAATTATTGGGGAAGATACAAAGATTTTCTTAAAAAAATCCCAAATTTTTCCGCATGTTTTTGCTTTAACATGCAGAGTTTTCATTCAAATTATACGAAAATTGCAGAACACTTGACAATATGTTGCAGATATATTGCATTAAAATTTAAAGAAAATACGTTGAATATTAGACGAAATATGAGTGTTTCTACTAAATAATATTTTACTGCACATGCGCGATACATAGCGCAATGTTTCTTTCATAACTTCAAATCCAGATATGTAGAGCAACTTATAAAAAAAATTCCAGATGTATCCCGTTAAAATTCAGGCGGATATCGTCTTTTCAGTGAGGTGAATTTAAATTTCTCTTTGAGAGAAGCTAAGTGATGAGGGTTCTTGCACAAACTGATATTTTTTAAAATTCGAATCTTCAAATAGTATTCGAAGAAATTAAATTTAAATAATGTATTTAATTTATCCTTGTACATGGGTATTCAGGATATTCAACTTTTCTAAAATTTAATGTTACTGTTCAAGTTTCGAAAGTATCAATTTGTGGAAAAACCATCATCACTTAGCTTCTCTTAAAGAGGGGTTTAAATTCAACCTCACTGAAATACCGATATCCGCCTGACTTTTTACGGGATTCATCTGGAATATTTTTATAGGTTGCTATATATACCTGGATTTGAAGTTATAAAAGAAAAATTCCGCTGCGTCTCGTACATTCTCAGTAAAAAATATTTAGTACAAACACTCATATTTCCTCTAATATTCAACATATTTACTTGACATTTTAATGCAACACTTCCGAAACATATTGGCGAATGTTTTCAAATTTTCATATAATTTGAAAGAAAACTCTGCATGTTATAAGCAAAAAACATGAGGAAAATTTGGAATTTTTTAAGTAAACCTTTCTATTTCTATCTTCCCGAATATTTGTGTTGTGTTATGAAAATGCATGAAAATATTATGCACATCAAACATAATCATTGATAAAAGTTACATCTCGTTATCAGCTTTCTGTGGAACAGGATAGGTCAAACTCCACTTTCGCCTTCAACCCTTTCTGGTGGTCCCCATAATTGCCGTCGTGATCGAATCTTAACTGTAATATGTGTATGATACTCGATTGAATGTCACACGATTCTCCAGAACTGATTTTGAAACATAGTTTTCGTATTAATTGCAAATTTCTCGCATTTTACGAAATAGTTCTTAATTTTTAAACACCAGTGTATTTGATAATCACTAAGCTTTTTCAGATTAAGGGAAAAAATAGAATTTCTATGGGGGTTGGCGAGCGGTAGCGAGCAGGGGATGGAGGCCCTAATCTCAATTATTATGTCTGCAACCTTTCTCCTCTTCTGTGTAGACCAACATTCTCAACTGTCAACTTTTTGCAGTCTTTCTTGTCTCCTAAGTCAACAAGTTGTACCCGTTTCAATAGTAAATTTAATCGGAATAATATTTGGATCCCCGACAGCATGAAATAGAAAGAGCTGCATGGGAGAATCATGACTATTCTCTAGAGCATGATATGATTGGTTTTGAACAAACGTAGACTTATATACATGGCTGTATTTCAAATATATCGGCATAAGTAAATATAGAGTGTTATACGTGAAAAGTTAACCATGTCCTAAGAATAAGTCCTAATGCATCTAAAAGTCTAAAATAACACCCAGCCTGATTATCGAAGAATTACGTCAATTGCAGTGATCCTCTGCTGTAATTCAAGATGGACAATTTCTGACTTCTTTCTTCGCTGTGTTTCTTCGTGGCTCTGAGTCGCATCATGATATTCAAATACTTTGGGATTCTCGGTGAACTTCTGAAGCTTGCTTCATTCCATCCACTACCATTTCGGAACACCCAAAACCGCGACGCAGCCTGCTAACAGTTGTTGACACTTCCATGCTTCGTCGAAAGTTTACGGGTGCCTTGAAAATCCGACAAACAACAAAACAAGACCCCGCCTTCGAATTAAGCGTCGGTCGTCCTCTTAAAAATAAAAAAAGCGAAAGAGAACTGCCGTGCGACACAACCTCCGCTAATTCGATAGCATCGTCAACCATAAATCACACGCAACACAGCGTAAAACAAATCGCCCACTGACGCAAGACGACTTGATTCAGGGATGGAATAATACTTCGAGCAGCGTTGCTAAGGTGCGGAAGAGAATAAATTTTCCTTCTTTTTTAATATTTTTGTATTTTTTGGTTCTTTTTAGAGCATGTAGACTTGAGATCTTCATGTGACGTGATCGCCATGGGAATCTCTGGCTTGCCACCTTGATGGAATCGTTTGGGTGATAGGTTTATGTTGTGAGACAATTGAGGAAATAAAACAAGGGGGAAAAAAACCTACTGTTTTTGATTTGTGGAAGCCGATTGAGTGAATTAAAGTACGTTTCGCAGTGGTATGCCGTTGCTTTGGATGAAATATCATTGGCCAGAAGAAATGATTTTTTAATTAGTGTTCCATCCAACAGGGGAAGACAAATCCGGCTTTAAATAGTTGTAAAAGAAGAATTATGAAAAGAGTACAGAGTGAATGTTTGCTGAGCTCAAAATAGATATCTGTAAGCAAAAAATGAGCTAATAAATCACTAACTTTCAAAAGTTCTTTATTGGGAAATTGCGTTTTTGAACATAGCGTCTTCTTGTGCCATTATAAAAGATCTTATGTTTTAATTTAGTAAAAGAATAAATAGTTGTCTTTGTCATTAATAAAACATTCAATGAGATTATTTTTTACGGGATTGAAAACAGAAACATTGTAGGAATTAAAGATTAAGTCAATTAGAAACAATGAAACAGATTAGAAAGCTACAAAGCAGAAGATATTTTTCGTATTCCAATGTCAGATTTTCAAGTTAAAGATTAATTCACGACGAAAGATGATTTCAAAAAAGGACGTCAAACCCAATTTGGGTGAAGCAAGCAATAAAAAATTTTCATAAATGTCATTTCTCTAGATCTTTTTCTGGTATGGAGAAACGGGTAGATAACTATAATAATTTGTTCTGATATTTTCGATTATCAATCATTTCAACCGTTACTTTGTCAAAGGTTTTGCATATGCGATGTCTTTATAGTTCTGCTAGGTAAATTCAGATAATTTAAACAAAGGAATGCCCTTTCTTTGAAACAAGGACGGTATCGATTTTTAAATTGCTAGAAGAAAAGCCACACCCAGAAAGATATTAATCTACAAATATCAAGGAATGAAGGTTGAGTAAATTGACATAAACTGCATTTTTGTATGTCAGCAGATAATATACTTAAGAAAAGGCAAGAATAACTTTTTCTGTCTGATAACAGATATTTCCTTTTATTCATCATGCTACATTTTGACAAAACGCCGATAAAATATTTTCGTCTGAAAATGATATGAATTTCATAAAATTATTATTTAATTAAAGAGTAAGAGTTAAATTATTTCACAGATTAAACTAAATTCACTGTCCTACCTAAAAGTGATTGTATAGTGTTAATAAATCGATGAAATAATAGCAAATACCCCATAAAACAGCTCGTCATCTGACCTCGGTTCAAAATTGTGAGGTCCCACCCTAATTAGCTCTTGTAGCTTCTTAAACGGAAATAGATAATGAAACGAAGCCTGAAATATTTTATGAAGGATCCTTTTTTGACTTGCTTACAAACATTCAAACGGGAAAGACTAATAATCAGCATCAATTAAATGCTTGGTCAAGGAAAACTTTCAAATATAAAACGACCTCTTTGAAGATATTGTAAACTTATCTATTCCATAATTTAAAAATGTTTTGGAAAATAATAGCAAACTCTATGCTTTTACTTATGTAGCCTTGTATATTTATCTATAGGTGTTTTTAATAGAATGGTTTGTGTAAATGCTTCATTATCATCCTTTATACCTATTCGTTACCCTCGTCAAACAATTACATTTCTTCCAATTTAATTTCATAAACTGAACAGTGGAATCAATTTATGTTCACGTGATATGCGTTAAAATTTAAATTTGGAACTCATTTTGCGGTTGCCGTAGAACATAGGACGTGACGACATAGCACACTATAAGACAATATACAGTTAAATGTTAGAACTTAGTTATATTTACGTTCCGTTTTGAAGCAACACGAGGACTATTTTAGGACGGACCTCGTAATTTTGAATCGTGGCCAGATGACGAGGACGATAACTAAGCTGACATCTCCTCTCCAAACTTCCGTTCCAGGTCAGTTTGGAGGACATTTGGCCCCGACAGATTCAACGTGCACCAGACCAGCTTACACGGCGGTTCTTCGATGGAATCAGATTTCCAGGCTGGAAACCTCCGGCCCCAAAACCGAGACGTTACTACTACGCCAGCACCTAGTTAAATGTTAGATCCCCTCACAGTTGCATTTGTCATGTGACTGTAACGTGACGTGAATTTACCGCATTTTGCATCCATAAGCTATATTGTTGGAGAGTGACGAGTCAGGACAAGTGTTGTCTTCGTCATTGACCACCGTTCAAAATTCATCATCTTCACTACACTGCTAAGATAACTGCAAAACGCGCCATTTTGTATAAGTATACGAGAAAGTCAGAGAGAGAACACTCTCGCTATTTTTGATTACAGCAGCATGGTTTATTGTCAAAAGATTTTATTACTTTTAAAAGAATATCTTAATATAACATCGCAAATAAATCTGCCATTATTTTATCATTTAAGTTGATGATAATGATTCTTCGTATACCAGTTGTTATTCCCTGAATGAATATTCTTTTTACATAAAATGGCGGACAAATGTGGAATTTGTGCCTGTCACCACCAGATGGCGCAGCGACGCCCACATACTGCTACTCGATGTCACTGAGGACAAGAGCCAGAAGTAGAGAGATGGAGATAGACAAGTTCTCGAGTAAAGGTGGGTTTACACGCGAACAGTAGAAAACCGACAGTAGGTTGACGCATGCGCAGAATTATAAAAGTTTTAACCGGGCCACGGCAAATCTCTGTCCGAACTTGACAGCGACATCCTACTGTCGGTTTTACTGTTCGCGTGTAAACCCCGCTTAAGAGAGATCCGTTGTCTTTAGCTCTCGCGAAGGAGAAGCTTAATAATTGCCCTGCAACTGACCCCGCGTATGTGGTCAACCACAGCATGTATACAGCAGTACGAGTGCGTGCCCTTTTACAAATATAAACTCGCACGAGATTAAGATGTGAATGAGAGCCGGTGAGGACTTTGTGACCATGGAAGAGTCGAAAATTCCTTCAGTTCGTGATGAAATCTTGTTGTAAAATGAAATAAAAAGAATGAAAATATTTTATCCATGAACACGCACTAGTTTCTAGTCGTTTCAAGTGCATATATTTTCACTCATGTGTCAAAATTTGTTTTCCCCCTATAAATATTTCCAGTGTAAAATTCGTTTGATATTAAATATACCAATGTATTTGCAATGTAATGTTTCTTCATTATTTCGTAATTTTCACACAACACACACACACACACACACACACACACACACACCAGTAAAAAATTATTTAAATGATTGTTAAGAAATGAGAAGGGCTTTATAACTATGCAAGCTCCCATGAATAATTGGGAAGAAGCTTCAGAAGCTGCAAAAGTGCAAGTTACTGACCCCAAACCCGGGTCCGGAACTTTGACATAAAATTTCCACTGAGCATTCTTGATCTTCATCAAAGGCGGAAATTTCGTCAATTTTCCTCATGAGAGAGCAGGTCAACACTCTCCACAAATCTTGGAGCGTGATTTCCGAGAGTAAATTCTTCGAAAAGTTGATTTTGACGGATGCCCCTTCCGATTTCCATTTAAATGACACCGCTTTTCACGCCACATTTGTGTCCAATTAAACGCATCACGATGTGCCTTAATGGTTTCGAGTAATTTGTGAAAAGGGTCTTCATAGCCCTTTGTGCTACTTGTCACAATGACTGATGGTTGATCATTTACGGTCAGGAGAAAACTAGGCTGAGAAGGGGCACTTCTTTTTCCTAATTGCGTCATGAAAACAGTGTTAATTAGAAGAAAAAACAGGGTTAATATCATTTTAATGAAATGGAGTTAGTTTGGTTAAAAGAGGTTTTGCGAAATTCTGCTGAATAGTCTCGTGATTATCTCGTCTATGAATTAAGATATTTTCGTGATTTAGATTCGTTCTCCGAAGCAAAGCTTCCTGAACCATTTAGAGATGTTTTTGAAATAAATTAATAAAAAAAGCTTCGTTTTTTGACGTGGGGATAAACACTGCCTTATTTTCTTCCAGCGTAATAAGTGATTGCTTTATTGATGGAATTAAAAATTTTATATTTCAATAATCTCAAATGTGACAAAATTTATAAAAACTTTAGTATCAAATGTGTATGATACATGAAAAATAGCTGGCATAGTACGTGCTTTATTTATTAAACTGACGGGTATCGGTGTGAACGTTTTCTTTTTCATTTTTGCTGTACTCTTTATTGTATTTGTGGCGAATTCTTCTCAATGGCACATGACTAATTTTACCAGATGTTTCTTTACTTTCACAAAAAAATTCCGCATTTGACACGCGTTGTCAAAGAAAAGAGAAAAAAGAAAAAACAGAAGGTCTTGGTTTGTTTTACTGAAAATTTGCTTTCATCAATCTTGCTGCTGATTGATCAAACCAGTCTGTATTGATCTCATTTTGGTTTTAAGACCAAAAACTTTATCAGGACTCCGCCATTATAGATTATTTAAAAAATATTATTAATTTATTTCCCCAATCACAATTATTTTTGACGTTTCAATTGCATTGTCATGACAACATCCTCAAAGGCGATCACGTCATTAAATAGTCGTGTCTCAGTCATATAAATTTCCCGCTAATTGATTCATCGTTAAAATGAGAGAGGTTTTGGAAAAAAATCAATAAAACCACGATGAACCTTTTACATCTTCTAAGTTTCAAAACTGGAGCATAAAACTAGGTTTTCTAAGAAAGATGTAATTGAAATACGTTAAAGTTACCTTCCATCAGATGCTCCTTTGGATGTGTGATAAGATTATCTGACGAAGGAAGTGCTATGTGAGGTGCCATCATCTTCATTTCAAAATCCACTTACAATAGACCAGAATTAATTTTTAAAACAGTACTTTATGCGAATACAGGAATTAAAATTAATCTAAATAAGCGTAATTCAAATAAATAGGTTTCGTGTTTAGTGTTCATAGTCAATGACGTCACTGTCACATGACAAATGTTATAGTAAATGTCAGGGATGCAGGTTAATCAGCGAGCACATTCAAATAATAAATGTGATTTAACCCCTACCAGAACTAATATGGATGCCAAATAAATAAATATAATAAAAGGCTGAGTAATATATTTTGACTATACATATTTTAAAATGTTTTAAACAAAATTTTATCCTTAATTTAAATTGCTACAATCTCACTATTTCTTTTCATATGGTCTATTGTACTAGTAGAATTTCATCAATTCCAGCATATCTCTGTTTCTTTCTGTTTCGTATTTTTCATTTCAAAACTAAAATTCTAAAGTTTTGGATTGTATAGATCAGGGATGGTGAACCTGCGACCTCTTTTCTTTTCTCTTCTTTTTGAGTTTCTTATGCGACTTTACCATTTATTTACAATTTATATTGAAATAATAAAATTGTCTATGTAATATAAAAATAATTACAGAACCATATCCCTTAAAATTCTGCTCGTGTGGCTTTTTGCCTCCCTGCTGAAATTTAATAAGGCATTTCAGCTGTTCGTTTTAATATCCGAGATTAGCACTTTTGGACGATTTTACACCGAAAGGGGTATCAGGCAATGAGTCATATGAGCGCATTTCCGGAGTTCTTTGTTAGATCACGCTAAGTGAAATGTAAACATCTCCCCTTCCATTCTTCACTTTTCCATTATTTTGATGAAAATAACTCCGACTGGCGCATGCGCAAAAGCGCGGAGGGTTTCGGAATCCGAAAACATACCATATATGTTGTCTAACACCCATCTGCATATTATATTACGCCGTGCCGTGACTTCACGCCCTTTTCCTATTGCAAGACACATAATGGATTCCAAAATGAAATTGGTGCTGCGCTGGTATGCTGATATGCATTGGTTCTGGTATGTTTCACTTGAGCATGAATTGACTCCTTTTGAAAGACGGAAAGACGGGCTATCTTTTTCATGTAGCCTGTAAAATCGATTTAACCCTATGAGCCCTAACCCGCCTCAAACAGTCCCTTTCGACAGATGCCGGACTAAGGCGGTTTCGGGCGCCTGAGTGAATTTTACTGGAGAAAAGTGGTTCCTTTCTTTGTGTACAATTGGTCGCCCAAACTTGGGTGTCGTCCTCCTGGAATTTCTGTAAAGAAAGGAAGGATTTCATTCTGTTTTCGTGAACGAAAATTTACTTAAGTTTTTGAGGTACTGGAATTCTCACTCTAGCCGGGTTCAGAGAGTTAAAGCGAAAACTTCGGAGAAGCCATTGAATCATATAGAAATGCAACTTTTAGAGAAGGTTAGAAATTTTAATTTATCTATGTTTGATCAAATATATGTGTGTTTCTTTTTTTTCTTTGGGGCCTTATTTTGTTATAGCAACGACAATATTCTACGTGTGATGCTGTCATGAAAACTAAGAATTTTATTATATATTTTTCCAATTAGTTTCTTTATCGCACATTCCTCTTCGTATTTTAATCAAAATGACAATTATTGCCAAACTTCTTTGAGCCTTTGCGGCACGTACGTTGGCGTACAAAACCGAAACCTTTGTCAAGTTCCTAACATACCCTGCCATAAAAATGCCGGAAAAACTTCAGATTCAATGGCCTATTAAAAATCCATAGCTGGAGGCAGGAAGCAGAACATTTCATGGGGAATAATTGGAAATTTTCGATGAAACACGTTTTTGAACAGAAAAAAAAAAAGAATCCAGAACATTTTTGTCTATTGTTGGTGAAATCGGATGCCGCTTTGAAGAAAACAATTTCTTTGTTCTAGAAACTGATATCTTGCAGTACTTTTGTTCTTAAGTCTAAAGTTACCGCCTGGACTTACAAGAAAGTGATTGACAATTATTGCCATAAAACCTTTATTTATACATTTTTATATCTGTGATAGAAGGTATAAAATGCAATTAGATAGGCATTTGTTAGAACTTGATATGAATCATTCAACTGATCAAAGGTGGAATGTACCTCTTAAACGATATTTCAAAAATATTTCAGACATTCGAAAGTTTATTTTTAAGAAAACATTGAAGGGAATATGAAAAAAAAATTCTTATGGTATAATACTTTATTCTGAAAGGAAGAACAATATACGAAAGAGAGTGTTTAAATCATTATAATATTTAGTTATTTGCTGCCTTCGGACACCATTTGGTTCGATATTAATTTTAATAGTATTAATTTAGTTATGGCAGCCAACTTTAAAACCTGCACATTGTTTAATTTTTGTTAAGCTGAAAGCATTAATCGCTGCAAAAGACTTAGAAATGAATTGGAAAATACAAGAGAAAAAAAAAGGCTTGCACAGAATATGTATCAGTATTTCGAAATGAATTGGAAATACATGAAAAAAAAAGGCTTGCACAGAATATGTATCAGTATTTCGAAATGAATTGGAAAATACAAGAGAAAAAAAGGCTTGCACAGAAAATGTATCAGCATTTGAATCGAATTTTGATGCAAAAACAGGATAAAAATGGGATGAATGAAGCCATCTAATGAAGTTAATGATTTAGACATGTAAATTCAACTGTTAAAAAGTGTCAGGCAGAATGACTATCTAAAAATATGAGATTTAATGACGATTTTTCTTATTTAGGTCATGTATAAGCCTAATTTAAATAAAGTAGTTAAAAATAATTTGACTACTTAAACGTGCATATTTAATCTAATTATAATACATAAATGAATAATGTAACCACTAAAGAAGAATATCTTACAGTAGACGTAAAGATTGGTTTATGATTGTTGTTAAAAATAGAATCTATCAAAACTTATGAAAAACAGATTTTTATACCTGCATATCATTCAAAGCAAAAAAAGTTTCATACTTTAATTTCATATAATAGAAAAATAAACACTGGACTAAGAAATTGGCTTGTCAATGAAAATAAAGTGCATTTTATTATTATAAAATAAGGCAGCGTTGCAAGTTATTTTTAAGAATTAACTTCCAAATATTTACTAAATTTAGAGACAAAATGTGATAATAATATTGGCGTCATTAGAAAGTTGACCTGTTTTTAAGTCCTGTTTTCAGTTTCATATCCTTTTTAAAGAAAGAGAAAATACGCGATTTAAAGATTTGATGAAACAATGAAATATCTTTGATTTTCAGTACAAAAATAAAAAGTATCGGTGCAAATCACATTTAAGTGTATTCATTAAAAAACTGTTAATTTTAGAGAAATATTGTGTGGCAGTTAAATTGGAATCATTGAAAAGATAATTTTACTGCCTTGTGCAATAATATTTTCGGAAGTTTTCGTAGAAAAATACCAAAATTTTCTGAATTTTCCGGACGCACGCACACACGTACACACAGTAGAAATTTAATATCAGAGGAGATATCTGAGAAAAATTAGTATTAAACTTATAATTAAAAAATAAATAAATTTGTTTGACCTGTAAGAGGTTTCTTTAATTTTATCAAAAACATAAACTGATTAGTTTAATCAGTAACATTAACTTCTTAATTTAGAATGCTTTATCACTAAAAAACTATATTTTTCAAAAGACAGATTTGATATATAAAAATAAAACAAAATTAAAAACTATATATGTCGTTCACAGATACGTTTCGGTGTTAAAATTACACTCGAGTAATGTTTTCATAGCCTTTTATTCGTAGATTTAATCTTTATTTACTCTCTACTTTTCAGCGTCTAGCCGCAAAAGTTCAGTTAAGGAATACAAATCAGCCTTTTTGACGCTATCCGCGGATATCACAATCTGCTCATGTTGCCCATGCATAATAATTTCGTAGGAAAAGATAGGACAGGTAAGATTGCACTTACGCAAAGGTTGGACATACCAAACACTGAACAGAAATGCCATTTCACCACATCTGATTTGAATCTAATCTAAAATTTGTCAAAATCCAAGCTATTTCAATCAGTCGGCAATGTTTTTCATTCTGTACTAGCATACTGTAGAAGAGATTTCTGCTTTTAATCAGTTTAGAACAATTCAGTATTAATTGTGGTTACTTTAGTTACTGTCCAATAGCAGATCAAGTTTTCTTACCTTTTATATTACGGTTAAACAAAATTCAAGACCTCCTCTTAAGGTATCCGACTGTGTTCGGAGACTGTTTTTAAAAAAATAACTTATATATATTTTTAATGTTATTTTTGAACTTCATATGTTTTAAAACTATGAAAATATTCTAAAATTAGGCTTTCAAAATAATATTTTTTTTAAAAAAACTGAGAAATTTGAAGATTGCAGGAGTACATTTTTATGACAGTTATCTGTGTTATGCTCTAAAATATTTCTTGTACTTCAAAATAGTTTTGAGATATAGCTGAACATAGTTACTAAACTGGTAATTTTTCATAAAAAAATGCTTTTCGTTTATATTTAAGCACTTAAAAATAATACTTGATTTTAAAATTGACCTTAGTTTTTAGAGGAAAACATCACGCATATAACAGAAAATTTCATATCAATACTTGAATAACTTTTTGAGAAATCATTGTTACGGTCGACAGTTTTCCTCAAAAATATTATTTCTCAGAAAACACATTTAAATTTTCTTGCAACATAAAATAATGCTTACAGTTCGGTAATAAAACAGCTGTAACTCCATTTGTAATTCACGTAGAGTAAAAAGTGAGACAGTTTTAGAAAGCTGGTTAAACAGGCTACAAAATTAAGTCATAAAAATTTTTTTGATAATTTCATCAAAAACGACGATTTTAAAGCAGTCGGATACCTTAAGACGGTGATTTTAGCAGAAAAAACAGGCAAGTATTTGGTTTTGAAATTATTGAAAAATGACATCTTTAATTCCGACAATCTTTGAAATTACCTATTTTTGTTCTATCTCACTTGAAATAAACCTATCTATAACGTACGTCGTGATGCTAAAGGACATGGAAGAGACACTATCTAAAAGTTGATGTTAGGCCGAACTGATTAGGGTCAGTAGGAAATTGAAATCCTAATGGGTACGGCATAGATGTTTAATTCCGTTCAATAAACAAAATTCCCACGGAAGGGTTACCTTTAAGGGGTAAGTAGTTCGGGTTTATGTCTAGGGGATTTAAGGATTTTTGTTACATTACATTTAGAACAAAATATTACATAAAATAAATGAGTAGACTTCAAGTTAAATACAAAAACATTTATTAAAGTACTATAGGGAGAATTTACAGGGGGTATATACACAAAAAGTTAACGAAAATGTTGAGAATTAACATGAAGTCATATTTACTAGGTGAGCTAGATTAAAGAGGGATAGATGTTACGAGTTAAGAATATTACAGTATTAAGATTTAAGGATTAGAGAGCCATAAGGAAAGTGAGACGGGAGATAGTTATCCTAGTGGGAATATCGGCGGCTTAACTGCGCCAAGACTGATATGTCAACAAAAGGATTGAGAGAGGTATTTACATTTTGGCTGCCTGCGGCGTGGTGCCTGCTCTCAGCGTGCAGTCTGATTTTTTTAGGGAAAAAGAGGGCGCTGCTCGTAGTTCGTACAGAGCAGAACTGTGGTTCCATCTATCGCCAAAAAGAAATTAATCTATCTCTTACATTTTTCTATATGCAGTGATTAATTATTCTTTACGGGTAATATCCTATATATATATATGAGTTTTAAGCAGAGGTAAAATATCTACTGGATACATATGTGCTGCCCGTAACGAAAAGTTGCTGCCGTGCAGTCAATTTATGGCGACGCCACAGTCATGTGACAAATCTAACTGATGATGCTATCTTACCACTATCTGCACCTTATATTACGCTATTTTGATGTGGCATACTCATTTTCCTTCTACAAAATGGGACCACGGTGGCCTAGTGGCAAGGTTCGAGCTTCGGGGCGGAGGGTTCCAGGTTCGAAACCTGATTCCACTAAAGAACCGCCGTATATGTGGCCCTGGTTCAAGAAATATCTGAGGTTGTGGGCCAAACGCCCTCCAGCCTGTGTGGTGTGGAAGTTAGGAGAGGAGGTTCCAACTCAGGTGTCGTCATCTAATTTTGGTTCAAGAATTACGAGGTCCATCCTAAAACAACCCTCGTGTTGCTCCTAAACAGAACGCTAATATAAGTCTACTAAATTCTTCGACAAAATGTGCTACGGACTTCAAAATTAAATTAGCGCCAAGTATTTCCCGTGTGTTACGTGAAAGTGAGTTGACTATATTTCGTGTCTGAAATTTATTGAGAAATGAAGAGGACTCATTTATTGTAGTTGTGATGCCGTTTCATAACATATATTTCAAATATTTGACGTGGAATAGGTGATGCATATTTAAGATAAGAGTTTATTTCGCGGTGCATATCGTGAAAACTTAGTAGACTTCGAATCTGCGCATAAAACTTCATTTCGTTAGATACAGAAAGGTTTCATGCCACTTTTTGACCCATAAATCTTCCGAAAGCATTTTTAACAAAAACATGAATACTTTATAAGCCGCCTATGGTTAACAACTTGTTCGTTTAGAATATTTCAGTGGTGGAATATGTCTGGGTTTTTTTTCAATTAAATCTCTTTTTTTTGTTTTGGTCGTCAGAGTTCCCTCAGAAAAGTAATTTTAATGTTAAAATTATGAGTCATTTAACTCGTACTATTTTAGAGGTCTTACACCTGTTCTGTCCATTGCACCCATGCACCTGCCTAATAACGGATCCGTGATCTCCCCTAAATTTTGGTTTGCAGAGGGACGAGACTCATGTTTATATGGAATGCCGCTGTTGAAGAATCAATTCAATTTCAGGAACCATTTTTATTAGATGGCTAAGTTCCACGACACAGTACCTTAAAAGGTACAAGACGCAAGACAGAGAACAACAACACAACACAAGTACACAGAAGAAGAAGAGAGAGGTATCATGGGAAAACCCGAATGGCTCTAGTAGCGCCACCTACCATAAAAATGAGAAGGCAGTGAATTGTAACAGCTACAGGTTTAATTTAAATTTTACATCAATTTTAAAATGGAGTAAAAATCCTTTTTACTCCATAATATTTTAAGTTATCGCCAAACTTCAATCAATTTTCGATAAAATAAAAGTCTAATTAAAATAACTTTAAAACTTCCTGTCGGCAAGCCGGAAGGCCAGGATAGATTCCTTTTGTCCGAAGATATAAGGGAAAGAAAATTAATATTGATTTTAATTAGCACGTTTGTAACTCTTGAAGTATCGTAATTAAAACTTTTACTCCAAAGATACACTGCACTAAAAAATTAGGTGGTATTTGAAAATGAATATACAGGAATCGAAAAGAAGCGTTTAATGTTTTTTATTAAAAAAGAACATCAGGATTACATCCTGTTATTTGCTTTCTTGATGTTCTTGATTAATCAGAAAATCAAATGTTTCTATTTTTTTATAGCTTTAATTTTCATTTTGAAATATCTCTTAATTTTTGTGAGCAGCTTATTATTTAGCTGCTAAAATAATTTGAACTTCCCTTCACTAAAACTCAAATAAACGTTTTCCTAAGTTTGACAGGGCAGTTAAAGAAGCGTGAATTACCCTTTACAAAATAATTTATATTTTATTTCGTCTTTGAGTGGTTAAATAAATGATGCTTGCTTCACCTTTGCCTCATAAAACACTGTTTGATGTATGTGAGCATTGGCGACCATTAATAAATTTCAGAACTTGCATACAAGTCAAAAGTTTATAAATAAAATCTCATCAAGACTTTCATTACGGGCATGTGAAAGCGCGGGTTTTATTTCCATTTTTATTGAAACTCTCTAATCTTGTAATTATTTCTTTAAAAGCCAGTTGACCTCTAGTGCTGTCTTTTCAGATTTTATAAGATGCGGATGTAGACGCGTATAGAGTAACCAGCAGCCTAATTATATGCGAAACGTCAAGGGAGAAGGTTAGGCACTTTTAAAGACTAACTTAAGGTGCTTTTTTGTCAAACAGTAATTCTTACAGGTTATTTATTTATTCAATTACCCAACATAATCCCGGATCTTCAAAGATCCGTTTTAAACTCAACGTTTTGCGTTTACAGTTACGTGTTTTTGTGCGTTGCAATGCATTTCCTGCTTGGTTTTATTATCAAAGACGGAATTTTCTTGTTTTCTTACTTTATTCTTCGAAAGTTTGCCGAGGCCGTTTGGGTGGTGCATTATGGAAACTTGAAATGTAGAAAGTTTTTCTGATTACCGAAGATTCGGTTGACGAACAACTGTTACCCATACCATATTGACTATGATTGTGTGCACGTTGTGTCTGGTCAGACACACAATTTTTCAAACATTATTGACACTATTAGGTTCATGAATTAAGAGGAAATAGGTTAAACTTCGTTTCAGCTTCTACTTTGTAACATTTACACTAGCGCATTAGTTTACCGTTTGGGTGGTGATACTGCATTATGGAAACTTGAAATGTAGAAAGTTCTTCTGATTACCGAAGATTCGGTTGACGAACAACTGTTACCCATACCATGTTTACTATGATTGTGTTTACGTTGTGTCTGGACAGACACACAATTTTTCAAACATTATTGACAGTGAATTATTCATGAATTAAGAGGAAATAGGGTAAACTTCGTTTCAGCTTCTACTTTGTAACATTTACACTAGCGCATTAGTTTACCGTTTGGGTGGTGATACTGCATTATGGAAACTTGAAATGTAGAAAGTTCTTCTGATTACCGAAGATTCGGATGACGAACAACTGTTACCCATACCATGTTTACTATGATTGTGTTTACGTTGTGTCTGGACAGACATACAATTTTTCAAACATTATTGCCACTATAAGGTCCATGAATTAAGAGGAAATAGGTTAAACTTAGTTTCAGCTTCTACTTTGCAACATTTACACTAGCGCATTAATTTATCGCATTGTAATGGACAGGATTTATTGTCACTGGTATACTCAGAAGCGGCTCGAAGTAAACATTTTGACAGGGAAAATCAACAATATGGCGTTCCTCCCTCTCCCAACAAGTGTATTTTTTAAAATTTTATAATGTCTGTATTCTAAGAGTCAAACAAAATTTCACTTAGAAATATACGTGTTTCACCTGCAAATTTGACTTAATAATATTAAGGTGAGAATTTTTAAATTTCAGAAGTACTTAACATTATACAGGGTGTCCCAAAAAATGAACAAGCGTTTATTTCCTTAATTATTGCAACTAGACATATATTTCCAATTACAAAGTTTCATCAAATGAGGTAGAAATTTGTTTGAAAACCTTAATCGCTTTTGTGGAAGTTGAAAATCAAAAGTTAAGAAAATAAAATTTTATGGGTTCCCTATAAACAAAAGTGTCAGTGAGTAAAATGTTCCTCTTACACTCATATACGTATAAACTAAGTTTCACGTTTCTATCTGCAAAACTTACAGAGATATATTAATTTTTAAATTTAAAGGGACTGCTCACAAATGTATTTGCAGAAGTTTATTGCAGAAATGCGAATTTATTCAACACAGGAAAACTGCAAAATGTAAATATTTGTCTTTTAGTACATCACCCAATGATCATGGATTGAAAAAAAATTGCCAATGACGCATGCAGTTACTCAGTTTCATTGGCAGATAGTTGTAACTATAGACTTGATAAAGAATGGAAGAACAACTGTGGAAAATAAAATTTAATATAAAACAGGAAAATAGTCAAATATAGGGCAAGAATATTTAATTATTCGCTCTCAGCGTTCTGGGTATTAGTAGGTTTTACCTAATGTCAGTGGCGACTCGTTATATATGGTTGCAGAGTTGCAGAACTGACTAAAAATCTTTAAAAAATGCGTATTTTTGTTTTTATTTGCTTACTTCTCTACTCTAAAAGTTCGATTATCAAAGAAAAAAAGATAAAAACGAGAAAAGAAGACAGAAAATGAATGAAAAAGTAAAACAGACATAGTATTAAGCTGTACACCAAATAGTTTTAAAAAGCACCAAAATTCTTTCATTGCGTACAACTAAGTGACATAACGGGCGAAGACGAATAGCTATCCTATCTGTCTTTGAACTTAGCCAGAACTGGATTTTCGGATGCTCCTGTTTGGCACAAGGCCACCTAAAGTTCTTCCCCCCCCTTCAATCTCACCCAAGGTTCGCCTTCGCGGTATTAATTTGTTTTTCTTCGATTTCTCTTTCATTGGCTGTTTTTAGATTTCGGATTCACTTTCATGTTGCCACAATGGGAACTTGACTGGTTACTATGTGCTCGTTTTCTGTCGTTATAAGTCACTCACCGAAAAAAAGGACTGCAAATTTTCTAAAATACTATTCAGATAATTATAACTACAAACCTGGACTATTTGAAAAGTAAAGCTATTTTTGAAAAATTGTATTTCAATGGTATTCTTGTAATAATTTTATAGCAATGCTTGTTTCTGAGCAGATGAGCTGTCTCTTCTGATATATCACCGTGGATATTTTTCGAAGGTTCACAAGATGATCTATTTTTGTAAATACATCAATTAATGTTTTATTTGACTTAGATTTAATAAGATTTAACAAATATATTTTTATTTCCTGATTCCGCCCTTTTAATAACTTATTGAAATATGTATATATCCCTAAAATGTACATCGAAAGACTGGATCAAACGGCAGTGAGAGGTATGGAAAAGTGGTCTAAGTAAATAAATTTGTCTTCTTATATCTCTGTAACTTTTACAGGTAGAAGCGAGCAACTTTGAATGTGTATAGGTTAATGTAAGAGCAATATTTTACTAATTGAAAATTAATTACCGCATAAACATTTTATTTTTGTAACTTTCTGTTATCAATTCCTTTAAGCTCAAAGTATTTACATACAAATTCTTATCCTATTTGATAAAACTTTGTAACTGGAAGTACATGTCAAGGATCAATATTTCAGGAAATAAACACTTGTTCCTCTTTTTTGGGACACACTGTATAGTGGTCTTATTGAGACTAAAATAATATATTCAACAAATTGTAAAAATATATTATTTCCCAAGTCTATTAAAACATTTTTTTCTTTCACACCCCCGCTTTGGCGACATTACGGACTTCGGCACCTCCGGCAGTTGCCTGTCTGCCAGTTATGCCCAATGAAACTATATGTTATAATAAAGGTACTACCATGCCTCAGGCCTATGTAGAACCCTTGACCTACCTTGAGTTATACTCAAGAAGAAAGGCCTTTGTAACGTTTCTTGGAGGCATCCACCAACTCATTCATGGTATCGTAGTGAAGGCCCCGGTGCTTCTATACATTTTAAGGGGGATAGGAAAGGCAAGCAGCTTTGGATAGCTTAACTTCTGGTCACTTAAAACCCCTCAGATTCTCTCATGGTGATAAGAAGTTCAATATCTGCACAAAGTGCAACATAATTGAAGCCACTCCGCAACATCTACTTGGCTGTGTTGCCTTGATGTATGATGACCAGCTTAAGCGACCGGATTTCGTGTTGGAGGTGATGAAGGCGAACGACCTCATGAAACTGATCTGATTCAGATCAGAAGGAGTCTTGAATAGCAGTAGCATAGCGTGGAATTTTTTTTCTGACAAACCGGAGACATTTCCTATCATTAAAATAATTCTACTTTACTTTCTCATATACGACGAAGTATACAAGAAAGTATTATATTCGTCAAAGAATTTGACCCCGAGAGTTTGATGAACATTCTCGTTTTAGAGCTCCCTGCAGGGACATGAGTCCGAAAAATACATTTTTGAAATTATGTCTGTCCGTATGTGAAGAGGATAATTAAAAAATGGCTAGATAAATAAAGTTTAGTATGTGGTGGTCTCCACACAAAAATTGTAGATATCTATAAAATTTTGGACGAAACACGTCCACGGGAAATTTGTCTGTCCGCCCGCGTGCATATGAATACGATAACTAAACTGTCAATGCCATCAGGATTCTCCTAACCATTTAGCGCCACCGTTTCTGTTCAAGTAATCCGGCATAGTATTTGCTTAATGTGCTGGAGTGCCATCATGTTAAAACCACATTATTGCAAGATTATAGCAGGAACAACGTGCAGGATAGTCGCTAAAATTTGTGTCATAAAAATTAGGTAATTCGCGCCGTTCAGTGGAGTTGAAATTAAGCACGATTCAAGAAAACAGTCGCCATTGGCCCTTCTTACTGCTTCTGTGAAATCAGTTTATGAGATGACGACTGGATGCTGTAGTCGGTCAACTTTCCGTGTGAACTGATATTTTGGTATGCAACGCTCTCCATTGCGTTAATTTTACGTTTGAGACCATACTTCTCTTGTGAATAGCGTTCTTTTACAATTTCCTGCTTCCCCACCAAATTTGAACGATGAATTCAGAATCACCTGCGTATCTCAGATTAATACATACAGCTGCAAGGACAGGACTCTTAGATCCTTATAAACACATTAGTATTGTGTTTGTTAACTATACATTAAACACGTTCTGAATTGAATCTAAAGGGACTAGGGAAATTTTCCATCTTAGGCAGGGTTCCGTTTCATACAGGCCTCATTAGTGTATGAGGATTACAAATATATCCATTCATTATTTAAATTAAATAAATTGTAATGAAAAAGATGATCTCAGATTAACAAGATACCATAAAAATATAAGAAATTGTAATATAGGTCCAGATATGGACAAACTTCGAGACCTTGCATCTACAAGCCACTCCCAAACAATTTTATTAATCTGTTCGTTGCCTCTCTTCCGCATTTTCTTTTAGTTGAGCCATTTCCATGTAACCACTGTTCAGTTATTTCATTCTTTAAGTAGTTCGTAAAATTGAGATTTTCCTGTTTTAAATTTTTCACTAATTTGCTTCACGCTCAGATGATCTTTCTTTTTCTCTTCAATACATTTCATTTCAGTATCAATACCCAAAACACTCTTTTTATGCGTTGCCATGACTAAAAAAAAACCATCAGATCCTGATCAGTGCTTAAAAGTAAATGACTGAAAGCTAAACGTCAACGATGAGTCAGTGCGTTCAAAATGTGTGATATGCACATCATTATTTGAAAAAAAAACGATTTGCTCCACGGAATGAAAGAAAGAGAACTTTTGGGAAACGAGCGAGTTTTTGTCCATTAGAACAGGTTTTCTAACAATGAAATATTGTGAAATGTTCATTGAATTCTGTCCGTTTCCGCATTAGCCAGGTTCCGTTTTAAGGAGAGGATGTACCATGGATCTTCATACCGTAGCTTAACAAGCAACGTCACCTATCTCAATATTTTGAAATTTCAAAGATGAAGATTCAAATGAATATTTCGCAATCAATAACAAATATTTTTGAATTTATTTAATATCTGCAATGAACATGAGGGCACAGGTTCCAACCAGACGTGAAAAAAATTAGAAATATTAGTTATTGGTGGCGAAAAATTCTTTTGAATCTTCTTTGAAATTTCAAAAAATTGAAATAGGTGTTGTTGTTTGTTAAACGACGATATATTTTTCGACGGGACTGAATATTTTTTCCGCTTAAGACATGATTCCATTTCTTACAGTGTGCGTTTTAAACAGGTTTAACTGTATTTTAGTAGATATAATATCGATTACTCCCCATAAAAGTAAGGTCAATAAATGTCTATAAAAAGCGCAAAGACGTGTATTAAAATTTATTGTGATAAAGAATTTTCGCTGCTTCTGGCTTATAGAATGCCTCGGTGAAAATATGAAAATATCCGACGGACCGAATTCCGTATTTCCAAGAATTAACGTTTAAGATAATCAACGTTATTTTATTTTCACACTTCTCGCTTGAGACATTACCCAGACTAGTTATCTTATTTTCTCTAGATCCTCTGAAATGCTTTCCAGTAACTGTAATCATTAAACTCTTGAATTTTTGCACACAGAAAGTGTGAAACGCATATTTACGGATCCTACTATGGTTTGGATTGAGGTCGCTTTTCATTGGCTCTCAGCGTCACGTGACTTCGCTTGCTTCTGAATGATGTCATAGGAGCGCGCTTAGTTTGGATTTCGATTTTTGTCTTAGCTATTGTATCATGGAGAAAGCAAAATTATCTTTATCTTGAATTCATCACTCCCTTTAGAAATATCCAAATAATCGTAATTAAAAGATAATTTTGGTTTTTCCATAATACAATAGCTAAGACAAAAATCGAAATCCAAACTAAGCGCACTCCTATGACATCATTCAGAAGCAGGCAAAGTCACGTGACGCTGAGAGCCATTGAAAAGCGACTTCAATCCAAACCATAGTAGAATCCGTAAATATGTGTGTGAAACGTGTTTATTACAGTTAAGAAGACTAAAAGTCATTCTGCCGACAATCTTCTTCCGTTAGAATTGATTAATCTTTCTCGCACAAATTGAAATTACTACGCACCTTCCATTAGGGATCTTAAAGGCAAAGCAAAGCTTTTCCATATAGTTTTCATTAAAAGTTTCGTAAAACTAATTTTCGTGAAGAGCAAGTAGCCTAAAGAACCTAACACGTTCAGTTTAGAATAAATGGATCTGAACTTCTTTATCATGTGCTGAATTTGCAAGATAATAAAGTGATAAAAGTATTAACTTTTCCTTTTCTAACTTCAAGTAAGAATTTTTAAAAGTACTTCGTCAAAACTATTTCAAAGTTTCCGTATTATATTAAAAACAAATTCAATGGTTAAAGGAGGTCATAGCTCTCAGATTTAGGATCCTAATTCACGAACATCTAATGTGTACGTATTTTTAGTAAAAGTTTAAACTGTCTCATTCGGACAGACATCCTTAAGTTGGGACCACAGAGAAGTTTCGAGAATGGTAAAGCTGTCTCATTTATCCTCCTCATCATGACCCAATTTGTATGTGGTTTTCGTACAAATTTAAGCTGTCTCATTCGGACAGATATCCTTAAGCTGGTACCACAGAGAAGTTCCGAGAATGATAAAGCTGGCTCATTTATCCTCCTCATCATCATCCAATTTGTATGTATTTTTCGTACAAACTTAAACTGTCTCTGTCGGACAGACATCCTTAATTTGGTACGATAGAAAGTTTCGAGAATGGTAAAGCTGGCTCATTTATCCTCCTCCTCATCATCATACAATGTGTATGTGGTTTTCGTACAAATTTAAATTGTCTCATTCGGACAGACATCCTTAAGTTGGTACGATAGAGAAATTTCGAGAATGGTAAAGCAGGCTCATTTATCCTCCTCGTCATCATCGAATTTGTATGTATTTTTCGTTCAAATTTAAACTGTCTTCGTCGGACAGACATCCTTAAGTTGGTACGATAGAGAAATTTCGAGGATGGTAAAGCAGGCTCATTTATCCTCCTCGTCATCACATCAAGGTTCAAAATTATGAAGTCCGTTCCTGACAGCTCTAGAGTAGTTTCACAAATCCAGACGTTATTCGGAAAATCAAATCAAAAGAAGAGGCATGGCAAAATAATGTGTGTAAAATGGGGTTGCTTTTTCAGACTCCACCATTCTACTACAGAAGCAGATAATTTTATGTAACGATTTTACCTTAACCTTCCGACTGCCGATTGTTTTAAGTCACTATTTGAAAACATGTTCAAATATCGTTGAACCAAACGAATTGCTATTTATAGGCAAAGTTTTATTAGTACAATATGATTCAGCACCTTAAGAGTACTAAGTAGAGGCATTAGCTTGCTAAAATCGGAGGATACAGCAGAAAATAGATTTACTTCCTATCCACGGAAATCGCGGGATAAGCAGTCAGAGGGTTTGTCTTTACACAAAATGATCCTAAAGTGAACCCTGAAGTCCGTTTCAGCTCAAATAAGTGGTGAACCGTGTCGATTACAGCTGCGGGATGCTTTATTTTGTCGCGTATAACTATTTTTATCAATCTAAACAACACATTCTTGGGTGTAGGTGATTCGGTTCATTACTTTTTTGAGCTGCAATAGATTTAAGTGTTCATTTTGTAGATTATCATTCGCCAAATTGGTTCTCTCTCTCTTTTTACTTTCTCGTATACGAAGTATACAAAGAGAAAGTATTGTAATCGTCAAAACATTCGAACTCGAGATTTTGACGAATCTGCACGTTTTAGACCTCCCTGATTCCGAAAAACACAATTTTGGAATTATGTCTGTCTGTGTGTCTGTGAACACGATAACTCGAAAACTATTAGAGCTACGGGGATGAAATTTGGTATGTGATTTCTGTACATAATTTGCAGGTTTCTATCAACTTTTGGACAAAATCCGTCAACGGGAAGTTTGTCTGTATGTCCGAAGTCATGTGAACACTATAACTCAAAAACTTGAAGAGCTAGATGGATAAAATTTGGTACACAGTTTTATCGTCATGAATGTAGGTCCCTATAAAATTTTGGGCCAAATCCGTCAAAGGGTTGACTGTCTGTAGGTCTGTATAATTTACTATTGAAACCAATCCGCTGTCTCCACGCGCATGCGTACAGAAGCAATCTTCTGAGCTCGCGAAAGGAGCGAATTACGTCAGTTTGTCCTTGAGACGGCAAGAGTGAAACCTAGCAGTGTGCAATAGATGCGTTTTAATCGGTACGCATCTCTTTGAATTCTTTACCTAGTTATTTTTCAATCCTATAATAAAAAACCTTCTGATAGCCATTGGATTCTGGATAACAGTAGTTTCGAATTTTTTTAGCCACGCGGGGGAAGGAGAAACGGCACCTTTTGGGGGAAGTATACGAGAAAGTTTAGGGGAGAACACTCCCGCTGGTTTCCCTTCCTTCCTTCAGAGTATTTTTCCATTTGGTGTTTATTTAACCAATTCTCTTGAATACTCAAGCGAATGAAACACTTTACAAAAATATAAGGATTGAATATCTAACAAAATAAAAAAAAGACAAAAAAGGATGAATATTTAAATGACAAAAATTAATAGAAGCAATTTAATTGGTGTGCGCAAGTGCATCATCATGCAGGAAAAAATTGTGAAGTACAAAATAAATAAAATACTTAAAAAAGGGAATTAAATTGTGGAGGAGTTAAAAATAATAGCAGACAACGATAAGAAGTAAGAATCTGGTAGATGATTTCATCAGATGCCAAACATCCATGCAGATTCAAAAATGGAATAGGTTTTCTGTAGAGGAAAAAGACTTTAAGGTCTGATATTTAATATCCTCTTAAGGCCTGAACCCATTCCGGAATGTATTGGAAAGAGAAACATTTATTCAAGGAATTTAGAAAAATATAAGGTATTCATTCAGATAAAAATAAACATTTAAATATATTTAAATTATTTTACTCTTAGCCTTAAATGAAAAAAAAAATTCAATACAATGAAAGAGAAAAGGCTTTTATTTTTGGATGTGCTCATTTAAATCTTTGAGTAACATCTTCTACGTCAATACTTGTGTTTTGAACTGATGAGCCAGTAGTCGAAAAGATGGTATTCACTATTCAGTCGTTAGTTATAGTGGATATCTGGTTTTTAGAAACTAGGATCAACTTTTGATTAATTTGTACAATTTGCTTTATATGGTATAGGTTTAGAATGATATCAAAGTAGAGTATCAACAATGCAACGAAAAAACTCATTTAAATTTAAATATTAATGCTTCGTTTTCCGCGATCAGAAGATAAAATCTTTAAAATAAAGTTTTCAAATATGCGTATAAATAATAGCATAGTAACCTTAATATGATCACATTCGAAATAAATCAATAGAAAAAAATTAAAAGACATTTGGACCTGTAATCCGAAACTTCGTGTCATGATAATGTTTCAGGAATGAATCATTTGTCTTTATATTATCTTTAAAAATTTACTCTCAACTCCTTTACTTACAACAACGTGCCTGACACGTGCATCGAATTGCAAAATTTTTGCTATTTAAATCCGTAATTAAGTCAAAATTGCAATTAATTTTTAATACAAAATTCAGTTGGGCACGCTTAAATGTCTCAAGTATCCTTTACCATCTTAAATAGATTGAAATAATAAAAAATACCCCAAATGGGTGTTGGCATCTTATTAGGAGGTTAAATTAATTCGTAGGTCAAGCGGTTAATTATAGAAATATTAGAGAGAGACTGTGTTGGCCTAGTGATAAGGTCTTGGCTTTGGGGCCGAAGAGTTCCAGGTTTGAAACCCGATTCCACTGAAGATCCGTCGTGTATTGGCCTTCTTCACGCTAAATCATACGCAGGGACCAAACGTCCCCTCGTTGGTGTGGTGCGGAAGTTTGGAGAGGGGGTGCCAGCCCAGGCGTCGTCCTCACCATCTGACCGCTGTTCAAAATGACGAGGTCCGTCCCAAAATAGCACTCGTGTTGCTTCAAAACGGGACGTTAATATAACTAAGCTCAACTCTAGAAATGTTAGCGACAACGAGGTGCACACAAAAATGCATTAAATATCATCGCAACGAGCTAAAGTATAAATCTAGTAACGAAAACAATGAAAGGTATTGTTGTAAAATATACTTAAAATGTTTTTAAAAATTTATTCAAATTAGAGAAAAAATTTGTACTGTAATAAAATAGGTATCACTGAAAATAAAGTTTTTAAAAAAAATTTTTAAAGTGGTAGGAAGGAGTCGCCGAATTTACACCACCTGGATATTTTTTAATACACAGTGATGGACAAGTAATTTTAATGAAAAACAAGTCGTAGATTTTTTTTCGTAGTTTATTTGTCTTCAGAACAGTGCCATTAACGTTATAATGGTTACAGAATATATAAATCACAAGCTACCATAGACCCTTGCTACATGCGATAAACTTGTGATTTATCTATTCTGTAACCATTATACGACTCTGTATAATTATTTTATTAAAGATATTGATAATTAAATTACACATTAAAACGAAACACTTGCTTTATGATTTTATCCCGACGTTTTCACGAAAAATCTACGGCGCGGACCCGAACTGCGCCTTTCTTATGTTTTATTTAGAGTAGCTTTTGATGGCGCCATCTGTTGACAGTATATAGAACTACATTTCGCGTATGCCCAGTAAAATATTATTTACTACAAATGCTCCTATTTCCCGTAATAGTCTAATTTTTGAATTCAAATTTTAATAGAATATTTCTTTTACGTATTGTCAAGTATTCTGCAAGTTTCGTACAGTTCGAAAGAAAACTCTACATGTTATAATAAAAAAGCATGCGGAGTTTGAAATTTTCAATTTAATACCAATTTTCACTTATAATTCTGATAAATATTCTTATTGTCTCACTTTGGGTCCTAGTAATACTTCTCAAGCTCTTTAAAAGGAATCAGAATCAATCTCCTAGCTAAACGCGTTTCCGCGCTCCGCTTATTTATAGCATTACATAAAGCTAATTCATAACAATCATGCGCATACGCCCACACTGGTACGATGACGTGACAGGCAAAACAAATACTATGAGACAAACTCTTACAGATATGATCTATCCGTTGTGGGGTTAACCATTCTTTTTCGCATTATTAGTCTCGTAGTTGTTAGCGATTCAAATCTGACGGTATTTTGTCACACAAGAAAGTTCGACGGGCTATCACTGTAGCGAGCGGAAAGACGTTTTCACGTCAAACCAGCGGGAGTGGTCTCCCCTAAATTTTCTCGTATTCTCCCAACACATGTGGAGAAAAAATAAGCTAAAAGGCAGTAAAACGAAGCGTCCCCCTTTAACAAAGAAACGATCCAGATTCTGAGGGAAAAGTGTACTTTGGTTATTTGGCATGAAAAAGTGTTATAATGAAGCCTTGGGTGCCACACAAAGTTATTATTCCGCTTGTGCATGAGAATTAAGGCGATGGTTTCATGTCAGAAAACCACCTTTTTGGTTTGGTGTACCAATGGTTTGAAGAGAGTCTAAAAATCGTAATAATGATGACTGTTATTTTTGTACGTTCAACGTGAACGATTTCAATCAAAAGAACAAAAAGATCCTAACATTCCATCTATCAGACTCTGTGTCCCTCATGGACCTGGAATAGAAGTTTCGTCCCCTCCAGATATATTGGAAAATGCCGCTCCAGATAAAATTGGATCGTATGAAACAATCTGCTAAGGCATTACCAAAAGAAGGAGAATGTTTCAAATACCTTTATGAAGAGTTCTCTCGGTTTATCCGAAGCAAAGTTGCAAGAAGGAGTATTTGTAAAATCTGACATCAGAAAACTGATGAAGAATGAAAATTTCGGGCTCAAAATGGAAGCAAATGAAAGAAAAAGATGAAATCTTTTAAACTAGTAGTAACTAGCTTTCTTGGACACCAGAGAGATATCTGATGCAACCCTGCTGCATACTATCTCTCGGTCCTTTGAAATCGGGTTCGAATTTTCAGTGCTCTAGTGCGCCACGGAGCTCATGTAGATTTCGATGAGTTCTGTGATTGGCGGTTCTCTTATGTTAATTTCTCACTTGTATATATATGTGTTGTTTTTGTGTGAGGATGATTAATTCCCTCTTTACTCTTTTTCTGTATCTGTTCTGACGGACTATGTGTCCCCTGATGTGTATGACCTCGAGATATCTCACCCTGTGGGGTGAGATATCTCGAGGTGAGATCGATTGACTTTATAATAAATACCTTTTATGCATTCTTGGTCTGTTTTTATGCTCTGCCTTGCTCATTTGCTACAGCTTCTGCTTTATCACAATTTTATGCCTGACTCTTCGGCATGAAATATATCAATATCGATTGTAGAAGAAATGTTGGCAAATTTTAAGAGACTGTAATATGAGCTTAAAAGTTCATTTTCTCCATTCTCATCTGAACTATTTCCCTGGAACTTATAAGCAGTCAGGTAGGAGCAATATGATAAATTTCACAAAGATATAACGGAAATGGCATGACAATATCAAGGCAGGTGGAATATTAGCACGACAGTCGGCTAGTGCCGGCAATTGGAAAGATACAATCCGCTGTAAGTTCAGCAGAAAACCAGCGGGAGTGGTCTCCCCTAAACTTTCTCGTATACTTCCCAAAAAGGTGTCATTTTCCCTCTAACTAGGGTTTCCATACGTGCCGTATACTATTTGTTCCGTTTGCTTCCTAAACTCTAAGTCATCACAATTTTAAAATGACCTGCGCCCATTTTTATGATTATGTGTAAAAGGAAAATGATAACAATTAAAAAAAATTTCGTAAGTTCTCAATTTTTACGAGCGCTGAGGTACAAAACTTTATTTAAAGTTTTTGAGAACGAAATCTTACTACAGTTATCAAGCAAGATTTCACCATACCTTCCATCTGGAGAATGTCGAGAACGAGCTTTCGGGTTCAGGGGGTTGCCATAATTTCCGAAGCGCGTCCGAAGCTACAATTTCCTTCGCCAAGATCAAATGCCTATTATGCTAACTTGAGTAAAATAAGCGAAACGTTTTACCTACCCACTGGGTATTTACCCACCCCACATCACTGGTCGTGGCATTCTGGGTTAGAGAAGGTTCGCAATTTTTATTCGCGCGGGTGGGAGGGGAAATGACACCTTTTTGGTAACTATACGAGAAAGTTTAGGGGAGTCCACTCCCGCTGGTTGCATCAAGCGTGTCGCAGTTTACAGATAGTATGTCAGCCTGTAAACATTATCATGTTAATATAACAGTTGTAAATACTTCAAGAATAATGATGGTTTTAAAATGATTACTCATGATCGCGATGTCTCAATGATTACTCATGTCTGATTTCTGTGTCAAACTTAAATATCTTCTACGCACTTGGTTGAGTGACAATGGTGTGTAAACAGATATACTGCATAACGACTTTTCTAATTTCAGGGACTTCGACTCATGATGATAATGAACGAAATAAACTAAATTTGAAATAATAGCATTTCAAAAATTGCAGGAAAAGCTGAATGCTACAGAAAAACTTGTTCAAAGCTCTTAATATCTATCTATATATATAAAAGAGGAAAGTATGTGTGCGTGTTTGTTCGTTCGTTCGTTTTTTGGTTCTTTATTCACTACCACACCATTGGATTTACGACGATCAAATTTGACACAGTCATGGATTAGCACAAGAGGGAGCTAACGCCGTAAAAATTATTTTAAAATTCGAATTATATTTTTATTTATTTAATTAAATATCGAAAATTAAGCTATTTTTAGACTTTTTTCACCAATAACTTCTGAAATGCTTATGGTACGAAAATTATTTTTACATCAACTTAAAGCGCAAAAAATTCTTTTTAATGATACCAATTTAATTGTTGTACATTTTTTTTCTCTAACTGTAATTCACGTTTCAAAATTCATTTAAAACTCGGATTCCAACAATGCTTTTACTGTTATTAAAATTCAAACTAATTTATTGTTTCATCAAATCCTTTATTTACGTGATTTACCACTGTTAAAGCTGAGAAAACATTGCTTTTTTTGGTCGAGGTAGACTTCTTACTTCCGCAGTTATATCGTAGCAAGCACTTAACTTCCGTTTTTATTTCACAGCATTTAATATGCACTTAAATAATCCATTGAAGTTAGTTTTGTTACTACGCGATGTTTCGTTTAATTTTCACAAATTTTTGAATATTATTGTTGATATGGCAACGTTGCCTAAAAAGAGTAGAAAATTTCTATTTCATATTTGAGATCCAGTTTGACTTTTTTATAGTATTAATGGAGAGTATTTATATTTAGTTTTTATTTTAGAAGAGCATTTATATTTAGTTTATAGAGTAGCAAACACATCCTTAGAGTGGGTGTATAAGGAATAATTTACAGATAATTTCAAACACCCGGATGTGTTTTGAAAAATTGGGAAAATCGAATTAAAATCATGTCTCCAACGAAACGGGTTTCTTTTGGTAAAGAAAGGATTCAAAGAAGATTTACGTTTGTTGGGAAAAGTTGGTGACAATACTTATAGGGGAAAAACAGGCGGCCCGTATATGAAAAAAATTTGGATCCCGAGCAACGATGGGGTTTTCAGCTAGTATATGAGAGAAAGTCATCTTTCAAACCACTGGGACTAGAAGCTTGAAATTAATTTGGCAGGTGGTTACTTGGGTAGTAGGTACTCACTAAGAAAGGATTTTTTTTGCAATTTCAATTAATTAACAATTTTCTTAAATATTAACGTTTTTCCACAATAATTTCGAAAAATATTATTGTACAAACACCATCTTCAAGTTCAAAAAATTATACAAATCAATATCAGTGATACAAATTTCATTTTCTTGCAACATTCTGTTTAATTTTAGTTAATTTTTTAAAGTGTTTTCAAACACAATTTCTAACAACATTTTATTGTTATCGCCTGCAGCTATTTTTGGAGCATGCCCGGATTTTTTACATTAAAACTATAAAGGCATGAAAATATTTCATACCGAGCAACAAAGTACAAATAATGTGCCACTATTCGGGCGAAGTCGAAGGCATCAGCTAGTATGATATAATGGAATCTTAAATCGGTGCGTTTTAAGGGTCTGTGGATGTTTATGCCCATCAGGAAACACAAGTTCTTACCAAACGATCTTAATTATCTGAAGGTGTGTCTTGAATATTCTGAAAAGAAACAGCACAATGATTTTAAATGAACATATGACTCAATTGACCAACCGCAACTCAGGATACACCTTGACCAAAAAAGAAAAAAATGTTACGAAATCAGAACTTTTCCCGTCCTGTGTGCTGCAAATGAATAACCATGAGTCACAGTTTCTGAAGGACTGCCCTTTGTCCACAGATTACCTTGGGGAAAGCGGACGAAACTTCTTGCTGAAATCAACGTGTCGAGATCCTCGTCATTATATAATTTACGAATTGCAAAGGCTAACCTGGGGCCATTCAAACCTTTCTGGGCATTTAAAATTCCTCTGGAGAGGCGCCTTAGAATCGCGCCACCACCTCGAATCTGCAACAAGTCGTCGTGTGTCATGTCTGCTGTACATCCCATTCCGCATCCGTTAATCACAGACACCACTCATTGAGTATTCACGTCCAGTCATCTACCTAAGCGGGCGCCCATCCTCTGGAATAAAGAGGATGCACCGGCGGAAGACACCTAGAGAGGAAGGATCCTTGAACAGCCTTGGCATCGCGTGGAAAGGTTAGCCGACCCCACGACCCGTCCTTCCCCTTTTTACAGCCGGAACTTTTGCCCATCTCATTATAAAGTGTCAGTGACATTAGGATTGCAGATTAAATGAATGGTGACCCGTGCCAGCATCTCTGAAGATGAACAGGTGTAGCTGGATGGTGTTCGTTTAAGTTGTTCATAATTGTTCTGATTTGTAAGAAAAGTCCTTCAATAGGCAGTGTTTCCTGTTTTAATTACATGCCAATGAAATTAATTGTATTGATATAAAATCTCGAATCTGATTTTGCCGAGCCAGCTTATAAATGAAAAATGTTTTAGGCTTCGCAAATAAAATGATGGCAAAGTGAATGTTCTAAGAAATCTTATTTTTTTGTTGTTTGGCATTTACTCTTTGATGCGGTATTTGCAACAGATCACATGAAAAAGCTATTTCAGACGCATCGTTCTAATTTTCCACGTTTTACCCCCAACTGTTTCAAATCTTTTATAAAGGAACTTCAAGCTGTAAAGTCATGTTCTTTACGCCCCATTTTTAGATAGCTTTTGCTAACTAACGTTATCAGTCAGTTATCACATTTTTTTGACTTTGAAAAACAACATGGTTTCATAGAATTTTGCTTCGCTGTTCTCCAAAGAACTCAGATGAAAAACGGTTGACATGCACTGCTGGACAAAATTATAAGCTTTAAAAAATTTTACCTTTGTTTTAATGATAATTAAATTAAATATATAATTACATTAATGAAACAAAACCAACTAGTTAAAAACTTTTATAATTTTAATATGACGCGTGACTTCAGTGAAAAAAGTACATGGTATAATAAACTGGCTAGGTTTAAAAAATTAACATTGTTTGAAATCTGGATGTAATTACAAGCTCATTCACTCAAAAACGAGCTGGATCTCCATTTTTCTGAATTACTCCGAATATTCAACTTGACATTCTTGGCAACTTGGTTGATTTCACAAGCTTTTCAAACTGCTCCAGTGGTATTTGGTTCCAAGCTGAGAGCACTACAATTTTCAGTCATTCCTGATCTGATACAGACGCCCATCGCTACTAACTGTGCGAACTATTGGACCCGAAAGATTCCAAGGGGTCTATTCTGGTACCCCCGGTTGGGTTGGGAGTTGGGTTAGGTTCCGTTGCTAACGTGCGGAACCCAACCCAACTGGGGGTACCAGAATAGACCTCCAAATGTAGTTATAGCGAAGTTGGTCACTAATATAACAAGTGTCATTAAGTTCCGATGAGGCGAATAAATGATTCAAGCACTCACCATGGTGCATCTAAATATCTAACCACCATCGCTATTATTTAAACTAGACTTGATGAATACGAAGAAAGTTAACATTTAAATTAAGAAAACAACTTTTATTTTTGTCAAACATATATAATTTAAATAAAACGATTAAAAAACAGAATTAACTTAAAGTAACAAAACTGGTCAACAGGTCGTTGACAGGTGCAGAGCGAGAGAGAGAGAGAGAGTGGCTTCTGTCCTTACTTCTTATATATGTAGCTGGAATCAGTTCGGCGCAAGCGCAAAAAGCGCGATGCTTGCTGTTGCACATAGTTATGATCAGGGCTGAAGGCTGGCTATTTAATAGCTTTGATATTCCAAAGTACCAACCATTCTTTGGTACTTTTTGTTGAATGGATTGTTGCGCTATCCAGCTGGAATATCCAGTTAACTGCAGCAATGGATCGGGCAAAAGGTTTTTTCCAGTATTCATTGGTGTACGTTTAGCTATTTGTCTTCCATTAAGAAAGTTCAGAACTTTTCAACCACCCTTCGGAAAAATCAGCTCAGATCTCTCTAGCAAAGTTTGGACTGAATATTTTCTGTTCTAATTTCGTGACGGTAATACCTTAAGCCATTTGGGCGTCCTAAGTTGAAGTTTTTTGATTCTGATCAACCGAATGAGCTCCACTCCGTTCCTCATGGCTTGTGCTGCTTTACAAACTGAAATCTGGCGTCCATGTGATGGCGTGTCAGTTTTGTTCAGCTTTCATTTTCTTTGATTTCATGCTCGGGAATTCTTGGAGAAGTGGTCTTACAATTTGGAAGCTTACATTTAACTTCAAAAAATTCACAATTCTGCTAGAAGAAGCCCTAGTAATGCATGCTGTACTTAAAATAGAACTTCGATCTCTCTCTGAGATTTTCGAATGAAGACTACTTCTTTCCCCCTTACCTTAAGCAAGTGGTTCTTTTAGAACATCTATGGCTGCTCCTTGCGAATATTTCACTAGTTTGACAATTTGGCGTTCGGTCTTTCCAGCACTATGAAGTCTAAAATTTGACCAACCTGCCGTTGCACAGTGGGTTGCCAATATAATAAGGACACTTTGCACAGTGGGTTGCCAATATAATAAGGACACTT
>BGPR01000163.1:551500-573297 GCA_013235015.1 Araneus ventricosus | reverse complement strand
TAATGCAATGTTATAGCTGAATAGATAAAGGTATGAGCACATTTCATATTTGCTGATGACTTAATTCAGAGGACATAAATGATTAACAGAAAAGATTTGTTAGATAATGCACAATTTTTTAATTCATTCTAACAAAAAGCTGTCCTTGTAGGAGATTTCATAGTTCCAAACAAATAAATAGAAGATAAACAATTCTCACAACAATTTTTTACTTAAAAATAGATTTTGACTCTTTAGTACGAAATGATTTAAAAACCATTTGCATGATCCGAAATTAAATTTCCCACATATTCTAAGGACCATAGTTATAAAAAATAAGTTGCTAAGAAAGAATTTTTTAAAGATTGCCCAACCTTAGCCTAACACTTCCTCCATTTCCACTCAAGAACCAATACAGAACGTGCTACAAAAATTTATCTTTATAAGCAAAATGCAATTTATTATTTCACTAATAATTTATAAATTTCCTAAATGAAATTTGTAATTTTATTTAACACATTTTATATATTTTTATTTTTTCATAATTTTAATTTTCTTATAATTAGATGAACTCATTTTATTGCACCATTTAACGCATTCTTCCAAAGATTGCACTTCAGCAAATTTAAAGCTTTGCTCTTTTTGATATTTGTTTAATTTTGCAAGTAATAACAGAAAAGAAAGATTAGATCCAGGTATAATTAAGTTACAATAATTTGGCATCGGTTTGGTGAGATTATAAATTCAGACGTGTTCAGGTTTTCGTTCTGTAATTATAAATAGTTTTTTATAAGTAGTTAGGCATAACAGGTTTTATAAGTAGTTTTTTTGAATAAGAATTTATACATAGAAATAGAATAGTCATTATTTTTCACGCTTTAATAATATATGAGTTTTACAGAACACTTTAATTTTGTAAACATCAGTTTGGATAAAAATCGTCACGAAATGAAATAGGTAAATAGAATTTTAAAATTAAAAGAATACTTACTTCTGAAATATTGAACAATGGAGCTCATTTGATGCGCATTAAGTGCGCCGCGCTGATTTAATTTTTGGAATTCTTTTCACATTTTGCAGGAAGAAAAAAGGCATGCCGTCATTTCTCAGTGTGATAATAACATAACATGAAACTCATCAGCTTGAAGTTAGATGTTATTTTACATGCGCATTTACTTTTGTCATGTGTCTGCGACGTCACGTGAATCGAATCTATTCTTTTTCTTGGAAACAACTTTATTTAAGAACTAGCCGCCTTCGGCGACTACCTTGTTCGCCGGGAATATTATTTCAACTTATGTACTCTTATGTATAAATTGATATCCATGGTTCCCATAACAAAGTAATTTTAAATTTTGATAGACATTTAACCCATGTTATTTCCCACCCAGTAGCCTTGCACCTATTCTGTTCGTTGTCTGAATGAACGTCACTAATGAAGTCGAGTAACTGTCTCTGTCATGTGGCATACAATTGCCCGTTGTCGGCATCAGCTTCACTCTCTTATTCCTCTTGCAAAATATGCAGTTGATTTTAACTTTAAAATGACGCGGCACATTTTAGGTAGCATTTAGCACGTTAGACATTTAGCATGTTAGCTGGATGAAATTATGATGATTAAAACATATTAAACACTAAGATATTACCTTAGCTTTCAATAATGGAAGAGAAACATGCAAATAAATATTTGCTTAAACAATGAAAACGGTTTGAATTGCGTTGCAACATTGAAAAGTATTGTTGTAAATTATGCCAAAAAGTTTTTCATAAAATCTTACGGCAACTTAATTGATATCTTTAAAAATGTAAAGTTTTTCACTTTCAGGTGGTGCAAAATGACTTTTGTGCTGTTATATTTTTGGAAGTTATTAAGGCAGAGCGCCAAAATTTCAGTTAATTTTTAATTAATTAAAACTCCAGTTAAAATTTTAAAAAAGGGCTCCGAGGTGCACATTCCACCCTAAAATTATGTTTGTGCCAAATTTCGTAGCTCTAGGTCTGTTCTGTGAGCATTATCCACACGCACACACACACGCATGAACATACACACACACACACACACACACACACACACACACTCCTTTATTATTAGTAGAGATTTCCTTAATAATAGCTTCAATTATTATTTACACACATTAAAGCTATTCTTTCTCAAAATATACAATAGATGCATTACTACACAAAATTTTAGATACTAAGATATTGATCTTTAAAATCCAGAACATTAATTATGAAATATGAAGTAATTATACATATAAACTTCAAATAATAAATGATTCAATATAAAAGCCATGGAAGTTTCTAGAATTTTTTACTATTACATTATGTGTTGCTCAGGAAAATGATATAACCATAGTTTAAAAAAATTAAAATTTGCAGAATCTCATTATTGAAATAACCTGATTTGCAACAGTTTAAAAAAATATGAAAAGAAAAATTTAATAAACAATGAATCGAAACTGAGTCATAACATATTATGAAAGTTATTAATAATTTTAAAATATTATTCACCCCACTTTGAATTCAATAGACTGTTTGTCTGTTTTAATGTTATAAGAATTGTGCATGGCTATTTAAAAAATGAAACATTTTATAATGCCATTCAGAATGAACCAAAGTTCAAATGGTCCGTTTAAATTTTATCTTAAACTAAATCTTTTATAAATGTTTTGAAAAGATTGATTTGAATTCAAACAATAATACCCCAATTTATATTATAAGAATTTGTAATTATGCTTTAAATAATAATGAAATAAATTCTTATATAATTTTCAGAAATGCGTAATAATTTTGCGAATACTGCTAAAATTATTCATACAGCTACAATCTTTAATGCATAATCTATTTTAGTAATTATATTAACTTCTTTTATTTATTTAAGAAATATTAACAAGTTTCTTTTGTGCAAAATTTTCATAACTAAAATAAGGAAAGGTTGAAATGGAAAGATGGATGAATGGTAAACAAACGTGCAATCGGTCAAAGTTAAAAGTTAATCGTTTAAAGTTGAATCATTTTTCGAACCCATTTGCGTTTGTGGTTTGTCGTTGCACTATCTTCCGTTTTAAATGTAGAATTTCAACAGAACTACAAGCTTTCCTAGCTCAATCAATGTAAGGAATCTGTTTCTTTTAATTATACTAAAGAAGCAGGAGAAATTGTTCTCGCGATGCCTGCGGCATCTGAAGTGAGACCGGAAAAATTTTTTAACTTAAAAAAAAATCAGCGACTTCGCTTTCTGCAAAGCGGGAACCTAGTAGCTTCGCTAGCTTAGTGGATGTACGTTATCAACTTCTTTTAATTACTCTAATGAAATAGAAGAATAAGTAATCGTAAAAAATTAAGACTTACTCTACTCAGTTGTAATATTTGCACTTGGGTGGAAACGCTCTAAATATATGAAAAAGAAAAGTGAACAATGCGGTGCATCAAGGAAATCAACGCGAAGGTGAAGACAGCATTCCATATGATAAATTCCAAAATATGATCAAGCAACATCAAAAATTCCATGCAAACGATTTTTATTATAAGGAAAAGAAAATAATCTCTCAATTATGTGATCGGAAAAATATATAATCACTAAATAAACCCAAGTTCTATTTGTCATTTTTTTACCGATTGAAATCATCCTAATTAAAGTATATTTTATTATTTAATTAAATATTTAATAAATATTTAATTAAATATTTAAGTTTTATAAAAAGCCGCGTAGTATATAAACAACTAAAAAACGCGAAACGCTTGCCATCATGTAAGCGATCTAGCCGATGGGTTGCCAATGAAACTAATCCGCTTGATTCCTCAGGTAACCATATTGGCGACGAAATCGCGTGTGTTCTAACTTCTAGATACCAACCGAAAGAAAAATAAAAGAATAATTTTAAAATTTGCTTATGTGTTTTAATAAAATAAAAAACTCTATTTACGTTTAAAATTTCTTATTAATCTTTCAATATAAGTTATGAGCAAATCTTGCACTTGAATTTCAATCATCCAAGCATGTATAGAAGAGAAATTGCAAAAATTTTATAACGGATCATTACAGAGAGAAGAATTGACCGATTGATTAAAGTTATTTTATGGGATTTTCAGCTACAAAGGCTATTATCCCCGATTTATTTCAAAGATCTTTTTAATCCGCTTCAAAAAAAGAAAGGAAAATTGCCATCAAAAGATGGACTAAACTATTGCCTATCTGATTCGGTCAAGACAAAAAAAGAAAGAAAAAAAATGGCGCCCTGTTAGTAGAGCCTCTATATTCTTTTTTCCCTCACAGAGAGAAGAAAAGAATGGTTATATTTGTTACTAAATATTATCGCTTTTTATGGAATATAATATTAATGTTGCCAATCTAATTCTGAGGTTCTCCAAATGATAAATATAATCATAAAATAGAAAATTTAAGAAGTATTTAGTTTTAAATGCATTGGTCTGAAATGATACTGATGATTTTTCAAGTAATAAAATATCTTCCATTTTTGGTTATTTATTCTGTTTTAATAAATTAGTTTTGGGCATATTTTATTCATCCTAAATTATTTTTTCTTATGGACGAGTTTTCTGGTTTGTTTACTTATATTAAAAACCTTTACTTTATCTGCTTGTATGTTGGACTTCCGCTTTGAAGATCCATTGACTTAGCATTACACCGGAAATACGCATTACAGGCGTGTAAACAAACCAGAAAACTCATCCATATTCTCATTTAGTTACAACACCGCAATCTTGGATTTTGAATTCTTAAAACCGCACGAAAATTATATTAGGGAATTTTGACAAAGTACATGTAAAAGTTTTTTCATTGCACGATTCGAACTGTTGCAGAGAATATCTTTCGAACGCTTCTACCTTCTTTTCTTTTTTTTATGTAAAATAAGAATGGATTAAAACAATAGTGTCATTTTTTAGGAATTAAACTTTCATAATTCTAACTAAAAATTATTTTTTCGGAACTAGCAACAGTTATGAAATGGATTTTTTTTGTAACTCAACTTTTTTAAAAAATGCAAACGATTTTTAGTCTATTTGCTAGAAAGTGATAAAAAGAAATGCATTTGGAATTTTTCTCTTACCGACTTTGAAAGTATGTAAATTTGATTTATGTATATGTTTCTCTGTTGTATTAGTATTTGACTGAAATTTTTTATTCATATTTTTGAGTATAAATTAATTGTATGCTAAAATTACAATATAACTAATTCAAATGAATGCTACAATAATTAAATATAGTACAGTTTAGTTTAACTCAAACTAGCATTGCTGTAAGAAAATGTATTTAAAAAATCCTTAGATTGTTTCTTTCTTTACAAGGCATAATTAATTTTAGATTACTTTTTTATGAAAACATGTTTCTTTAGTTAGCTTGGAATTGCTTAAAATTATAAATTTTTGCATTCGCTAATTTCTTAAACCGTTTATTCCGAATTAAGTGATAAAACATAATTTTAATCCTTATTTTTTTCAAAAAGAATTCAAAATAATAGATTGTTTTTTTTTGTCTTATATAATTTTTTAGGAATATTGACGTTTATAAGCTAAATCACAATCTCTTTTTATCTTGTTGTAAGATGAGCACAATGGATGCCGAAATTAAAATTTCGAGACACATTTGACGTCACAGCATCGTGTGTTTTCATGTGAATCACGTGAACATGAATTAACTCCATTAAAAAAATTATGTGCCCTATTTGAAACATATTTTTTTCGAATAATGTGCTATAAAACTGCAAAACGTGTAAATAATTGGTATACTAGAAATCATTGCAACAAAATTTTACAATTCAAAAGTTATTATTAACAAAGAATAATGTTAAGAATTCTTGTATGCGTATGTTTTGAATGTAATGTATAAAAATATAGTAGTAGTTCTTATTCTTTAACTTTAAATCTAGTAGATACGTAGACAATTATGCTTAGCATTATGCTGTAAGAAGCAATGTTCGAAGTTTTGTCTCCGATATAAGTTTTTTGTGAGTCAATTATAAATTATATATGTGAGTACAAAATTTTGAAAACTTTTAAATTAATTTAAAGACTTTTCAGTGATATTTTAGTTTAATTTGATGCGATAGCTCCCCCACACACATACAAAAGTTCATGTTTCACAAGTACATCGATAGAACTTTCAATGGTTGCAGATAGAAAGCATTACGTAGTATTATTAAAACATAAAATCTCTTCTATATCGAAGCAACTTGATCGAGAAAATCATGAGTTTTTGCTTTTTTAATTACAAAATAAATAAATGATAAAAAATGAGATTTTTAATAGAATCATCATTACATATTTTTTATTTTTAGCAAAATTTAGTGGGAAAAAAATCAAATAATAACCCTTTATAAGGCCATTTTTTCCAGTATTGGTATAATAAAATAACTTTAGGATTGAGATTAATTTAAGAAAAGAAATTCATTTAACTTATTTAATGACATTATTTTTTTAAATAAATTTTGTTAATTAATAATTAATTACGAAGTCAAGACACTTCGTTATAGTTTGAGATCAGAAATAGGAACATCCAGGTTTTTGTTTCATCGAAACATTTGACGAGAACTTAATCCAACCTTAAAAAATGCATTTAAAAATTGATGAATTTGGCGGGAAGTACATTCCCACGACCTTAGAAAGGTTTAAAGATACTTGCAATGGTATATTCTTTTATAAATAGGATTTTAAGAGGAATTAAAACACTGTGATTATGAAAGAGACAATACTTCAAAACACCTGTTGATGAAGCCTTTTGCTGCCGAGAAATAGCAATGTATATTTTTTATACGTCTTTTTGGAAGAAAAAAAGCAGAAACTTGTCTAGCATTCCGTTCTTTAGTCACGGAGACAGTGAACACGTGCGTAAGAATCAATGAAGTTCAAACGGCGGAAGACATCAAAGAGCCGAGTCAAACAGAACATTTGTACATTTCTTTTTGAAAGGAATTCGCTGACTTGAAGATACATTTGATTCATAATTCTTTAAAGTTTTGATAATATTTGTAGTTAATTTTGAAATGTGGCATAAAAGTAACATTAGTTAAATTATATATGTTACCGGCAATGCATGAAACGCCGGCATTCTATAGAATACCTAGGCATTTTATAGAATGGTAGGCGTTTTTAGGGGAAGTATGAAATATGAGAATTATTGCATACTTTCCCTAGGCATTCTATATAATACCTAGGCATTCTATAGAGTGACAAATGCTATTTAGGCAAAGTATGAAAAGAAGGTCATGATAAGACCATTATTTAAAAGACGTGCATACTTTAAAACAACAAATGTTATTTTGAAAAAATAATGGAGCGCCATTAAAATCTTTTATTCAAAATACGTGAAGAAAAAATGAGTCGTACAGAACAAAATTCATGCCTTTCTTATGACAAAACAAAATGAAAGATGAACCTACTTGTTACATCAATAAAGGAAATAATTTTATTTTGAATTGCACCTAATTTTATTTCTTAAAAAAACGAATGGATGATGTATTTCATACTTTGCCGGTTTGTCATTTGGCATTCTATAGAATACCTAGGAAATGTGTGAAATGTTAATCGCTTCATACATTGCCGGCCAGTTTTAGGAATTCTATAAAATGCCTAGGTATTCTATAGAATGCCGGATTTCAAACTTTGCCGGTAACATAAATGCTGCACAACATATTTGTGATGACAGCTCTTAATAATGCCAATCTAAAATGTGCAGGAACATATTTTTTAATGCTTAGAACCTTATTCTTGACCTCGGGAGGGAGGCTAGAATTTTCACTTTGCACGAAAATTCAGTTCATTTGTCTGTTAAACTGATTCATATCTTCGTCAACTTGATAAAAAAGAATATTCTTTTATATTTAAATCAAGAAAACGAAGAAGAATGCTTGAATGCAGACATATAATTATAAATTGAATAAGGACTCAATTTATTTCTAAATTTAATTTGTGTTTTTATTGATTTCTGAAGTCCCATTAGTAGCAAAGTATTAAAGGAAAATGAACAAATTTATTAAATTTGATTTCAATACTATGAAGAAAATATTTTATACAAAATATAAAAGATATATTATAAAATAACACAAAATATATTGTCAAATAATTTTTGTTTGGTTTGTTGTGTTATTCACAAAAATGAGATGAGTCTTTTTTTTGATTTTATATGGAAAAATTGAAGTAACATTTGGAATAGATAAGAGAAATGAAATCGAATATAAATCTGGTGGCATGCTTCATTACGCAGTCATTAAGTTTACTTTCCCAAACAGTAAATTTGAATTTGACTTAAGTTAATTTAGTTCTTATCATTCTGCTATCTTTAATTCTTATTATATATTCTAAGAATGTTTAATACATTCTTTGTTTTGTTATGGTTAAACTGAAATTATTGTTCCTCTTAAACTGTGGCCTGCTAATTCATACAGTATATTTTAGTAGAATTTTTCCGAACATTTTGACAGCAGTGCCTCTATTTGGAAAAAATAACAATATACATAAGCAAAAATAATCACAAGTAAAATATTCATAAGCAAAACTAATAATTGAAATATTTATATTAAAGTTACCAAAGAGCTCTGTTGCGTTTTTTTATTTGAACTTCATTAATGATTCATTTGTATTTTTTATTTTCCTACTCTTATGCACACTTGGGACCACAAAAAGTGTTTGGCAGGAAAAATTGAGTCAATAAATTTTATACTATCGAAGAGAGGTAGATAAGGTAAAAAAATCTCTACTGTGTCGAAAATTTCAAAACAATTCATAGGCTTTAATAGTTAATATACTGTAGTTATGTTTAAGCATTCATGGGTGACTATTTATCGATTTTAAATGCAATAGTTTTTTAATATAAACGATATAGAACATTCAGTAAAAAAGACTTGAGTCATCTGATTTTGAGGGATTTGCATATTTCTCGTTATCAGTTAACTAACGAGGTTGATGTAGATCTCTTTGATATGTGAATAGTAAAATACTGTACCTCTAAGATCCGGTACTTGTCCACACGCAAAGAAATATTGTATATGAGATATAAAAAATGAATAAGAAGAATAACTCTATTTTGTGATATCCATTTGGAGATATTACATGCAGTATAGATTATTCTGTTAAGTTAATTTTGTTAATAATTACGAATTCTAAATTTCTGAAATTTAACCATTATTGATAATTTATATTTTTTCCTGTTATCACACGTAACCATCATTTTTATACTAATTAATTGAAAAAAGGTAGCTGTGCAAAGAATTATAGCCGTTTCACTAGACCAGAGGTTCCCAACCTGTGGTACGCGTACCCCCAGGGGTACGCAAAGGACCAGTTGGGATGGAGGAAACAAGAAAACACAAGAAATGAAAAATGTTGCAGAATTCCCCCCCCCCAAGTTAATGCTTGCTATTTCATAACTATACCACTTGGAAAAGTTGATTATTACTGAGTGAAAGTTTTAGCCATCCTTATAAGGTAAGGCGAAATTATTAAAATATTGATTTCATTTGTTTTGGCGTTGATAACTAATATTATTATAAAAAAGAAATAAAATGTGAAATAAAAAGTAAGTCCAGCAAATGTTATTAATTCGAGTCATTTGACTCTTAAGCTAACAAAAACACTTAACATTATTGATAAAAACTTCTTTGCATAGATGGACGGATGGTTGATGGGGAATGACAGCCCAGGTAGCAAAACATATTGCCCGATATCGTGCAATATTGTTCGATGTCATATAATATTATATGGTATTTTACAATATTGCGAATATTGTTCAATATCGTACAATATTGTGCAATATCCTTGTGCTACTAGGGAGTAGGGGGTACGTGAAAACAAAAAGAATAATCAAGTGGTACGCGAGGGAATAAAGGTTGGGAACCCCTGCGCTAGACAATTATTGGGTTGCAATTGTATAACCCTCTGTAGTTACAACGACAATGTATAGAGGGTTACTAATAAAATGAAATCTTCTTCTAATGATACCAAAACCCGAAAAAAATAAAAACACCAAACACATTTTTTTTAACGATTCCATCATCCAAGTATTCGACCAGTCAAAGTAAAATATTGCGCGGATTTATTTCGAATACGTCCTTAAAAGTTATGCTTTCGCTCTACTTTTTAACCTGACCCGATGCGCGCCTCATGGAAATGAAATGTCAGAACTTCTAATTTGCGTGACGTTTGGACACACTCGGAGGATGAAAAAAATTATATGAAAAGATAAAAACTCGAAAGCGCGTGCTGCAGCGTGTCGCGTGGCTTTAGCGGCGCCAACCATCCAACCTGCGCGGGGGGAGGTGGGAGAACAGCTGGATGCCAAGGTGAACTGAATGAGCAAATAAGAATAATAAAAGGAATAGTAGCATAATCCCAGGGGATGGGATCCGCGACTGACAGATGACTTTCTGTCTGCTGACGTCGGTAGGGAATATCAGAGCATCCTGAAAGGGAAATTCGGTCCGTTTAGGTGCTCTTGACAGACACTAAAACATTGGCTCGTGTGGATAAAAAAAATGCGAGGTTCGTTTTTTCGTACTTGATCTAGTTAAAGCGAAAACCTTTTGTAAAAAGGCAGTTCATTCACATTTATTACATTTTATCTGGGCTGTATAGTTTCCGGAAGGAGTAATCGATAGTGAATATCGATATAGAAAGTTGGCTAATTCCTTTTTGTCTTTTAGTATATCTAATGTGGCCATACGTCCCGTTTTGAGCGGGACAGTCCCGTGTTTTGGTAGCCTGTCCCGTTGCCCCCAAGCATAGCTTCGGGACTCCCAAATGTCCCTTTTTCAGAAAGAGAGGAGCAACCCACGATAACAATTGTAAACAAGAAGAGGCCAAAAAAAAAAAAAGTCCTGTAATGTCTAGTAGCCCGTGATGACGGACCATGCGCTATACGTGTCACACATACATATGTAAGTTGGTACAATCCTCCTATCTCGCACATAGTTCTAACTTCATTACACCGTATGAAGTGACAGAATGAAGCACTGGGAATATTTGAACCGAAAGTCGTTTTGTGGAACTGTTCAAACACTTTCACGACAATAATTTAAATCATACGAACTTTCGTATAATTATTGAATATATTCTATGTCTGCCCAGCACTAATGCACTAGTAGAAAGGGTATTTTTCTTATGTATAAGTTGTGGACGAGGAAGAAAACACAGTTGCAAGTCGCAGTTTGTAAAACAACGTTAATTACTAAAATAAATTTTAAGAAATCCTGCCCAGAATTCCATTATTTTTTAAAATCAGCACCAAATATACTGAAACAAAAATGTATTCGTCAAAAAAATGCAAGATTACATGAATTATTCATTTTCACGTGTTTATTCCTGTTCTTTTCATAAATAATAATAATATCTAAAAATTTTAAAAAATGTCTCATTTTGGGGGGGAAATAAATGGTCACTTTAAGTATATCACAAAATAAATATCTTTTGTATGCACACACGCATGAAATAACCGATATCAATAGAGAAAAGTGTTAAAACAAATTTTTTGATTCTGATTTTGAAAAATATTCAGTGCAAATTTCCGACAAGACTGTCGCTCTAAAGTAGATAAATAAATAAATAAAATAAATAAATAAAATAAATAAATAAAATAAATAAATAAATATAGTTTTACTTTATTTTTCTTCATACAATTATTGCAAAACCATTTCAATTATATTAGCTATATTTGATTTATGAATGTTTATAACGAAAAACTACACTTTACTTCTATCATCAAAATTTTCTTAAAAATCAGCTTTAAACATCATAAAATTTTGGCCGCGATTTATGAATTATATTGATTGACTGTTCGATTAGATTTTCAAAGTAATCAGGAAAACTAAATTACCAAGAATAAATTAATGAAATTTCAGCAAGTATTGTTTTATGAAATCGTTATGATTTTAATGATGGTTCTCTTTGCGACCATTTACTGCACTCATTTGGAAATAAAAAAAAATAAAAACCGTTTTCACTCGCTTTAAAACGAACTGTTTAGTTTATTTAAAAGATCAAATCCTTATTTCTTCAAAGAAAGTTAAAAAGTCAATATTTATAAGGCTAAAATATTATTTTGAAACCACTGTTATTGAAACAAAAGCAAACAGACCAATATTTTAATAAATTAATTTCTGGATTTGAAAAAATTAAAGCATAAATGCAAACTAATTTCTGTTTCGACTGAACTAAACTCGAGCAACTTCCAGCTCTGCATACTTTATGAATAGCTGAATTCACTCTCGCCGACTCCCTAAAGAAACAAAACCGAAATTTAATGATAGCTATTAGCATGGCTTGTCTTAAAGTAAAGGGTGGAACGTGAAGGTTTATTTTTTCACTTTGATCCTCTATTAAGGCAGTTCATTAGCAAGAAGAGTTGTTAAATATATAAAATATACAGAAACCCTATAATTGAAATATTTCCCGGCGTTAAAAAACAAACTATGCTAATAAGTGAACAAAGTTTGTTAAAATTTCTACAGTGCGTGTTTATGTGATAATGCAATTTCTATTTCATTATAAATTCCCCGGCTTTATTTTATGCAAAAAATGTCAGAAGACCCATTTCGCAATAAATTTTATCTTCACCTAAACTGCAAATTGTAATTAATAATTTCCCCCCTGATACCTTCCCTTATTTCTTAATTAGGTATCGTAACTTCCCTCTCCCATCCTAAAAAAGGAATGATTCAAATTTGCATACTTAAAATGGGAGCATTTTCGGAAGCTTTACTGCAAACCATTTAAAGTATCTTCTTCTAAGAGAGGCAACTATGGGACGAACAAAACTCATATTTATCAAGGTACTATATTGTAGCTTAGAGAATGTATGTAAAGGGAGTGTAATCACTGACATAATCTTAATTAAGATAATTATAGAGTAAGACATCATTAACTTAATGTAGTTTTTGAATACTTAATTTTCTCGTCCTTAAAGCTACATATTAGCTTATATACAGATAAGACCATTATGTTGATGGTGCTTAATTAATGAAATTCGATAATAAGATCATATTTTAATCCATTTCTCATTTAGTTTCATTAAGCTTTTACATTGTTAATGTGTACTATGTAAAACTTATGCAACAATCTGTACAAAGAATAACTATTTTCTCATTAATCATTGTTAGTTAAAAGTCATTAGAGAGGTCCATGAAATTTTCTTTTTTAATTCTTAAGAATCTCTAATTTTAATTTCAGCCTAAATAACGCAATAAATTAGTCGGGCTATGCAATACATTTTTGAGTATTTGATTTCTTTGACAAGTATATTTTTTCAGTGAAATTTCTATGTACATGATACATTCTTTCTGCAACAACAATTTCTTTTTTTGCTTGATTCTATTTACATTTATCTGTTAATGGTTATTAGACAGAATAAGTTTCTATTCTGTTTTGGCAGTTAAAATAATTTTCTATATTCGAAACAAGAATTCAATAAATTCTCATTTGTTTCTTTAAATCCTTTATACGCGAAAAAAAAATGTGCATAGTTGTTTCAGCTTTCTGATGAGCCTCTTCTTCAATAAACGCAGTAGATTCAGTTTTTGAAACAACATAACAGTTTGAAGATACAACTTTATGAGCTACTGGAAATGACGAGAATGGTGCCCAACTTTTCTGACCTACATGCCACACTATCGTAAAGTATGAAGGAAGGTTCAGAACAGTGGCGGCTCGTCCATTAGGGCTGCAGAGATGCAGCACTCCCTGAATTTTTTTTAAACTTTTATTTTCGTTTTGAATCTTATTCGCTTATTTTTTTACTCTCAGAGTTCCATGACTCACGAAAATGCAAAAAAGTATTAAAAAATTGAAAATAAGATAGAAAATGCATCAACAAGTAAGGGAGAGGCAGGTCTGAGCTGCAAAGTACTCTGCCCCTACAAAAAAATTCGTTCACTGAGCAGAAAATCCGGAGAGAAAAAGCAACCCTTTCTCCCTTTTACTTAAACGGGCTATGTACTGCCCGGCGAGCAGCTCTGGCCGGCACGGAACCAACTGAACGAGAAAAAAAGATGCTCTTTGTAATATATTTTTCTTTTTTTCCTTATTCCCACACAGAGTGGCAATCTTATTGGCTGTTTATGGGTTTTGGTTTCGATTTGTGTTGCGTCGACAGAAACACGTCTGGTTGATTGATTACTTGCTTTCTCTTGATAGAATGCTAGATTTCTTTTGAAGAAGATATTCATTTTTTGAAGAGTGTTAGAGGGAAGTGTATATGTGGAGCTCTGGATTTTTTTTTTCGTCAGCAGAATCGTCACATCAACATTCACTTAACTTTCTGTTAGTGAAACTAGTAGCAAATGTCATATGCTGGTTATTTAATTTGTTTGAAAAGCAGGAAATTTCATATCTGTCTTTGGAATTGAAAAATTGTCCTACTGAAAGATAAAGTAGCTTTTTAAAAATGTATTCTCTTAATAAATATTTTCTTGCAGCCCTCCTCCTTTCTGAGCTCACGAGCCGCCACTGGTTCAAATGGCCTGACTTTGGTTGCTGATGCCGATGCTGACTGGGAAAAATTCAAAACGACTGGATTGAGCTGCCCATAACTAAAGATGTCCATCCTGTCTCGACTTGACACTCAATGGTGGCAACACACGGTCGAGAGCAGGAGAAAGGTAAGTGTAATCAAACACTATGGTTTTGACGCAAGATTTGGTTCAAATCTAGAAGTTGGTTCACATTCTTAAAATTGCGCCAAGTCGCCAAAGCTAATACAGGTCATACCTGCATATAGCTTTGGCAACTTGGCTCCAATGATATGCAGCGGTCAGCGTCTCGCTTTGGCGATTTGGCATCGTTTTAAGAGTGTGTACCAACTTCTTGATTTCAACTCAAGATTTGTAGTAAAATTGTGAGCGAGGCAAGATTAACATAATTCAATCGACTCTACATATGAGTCCTTCTTTGGTGGAAAATTTAAGGTACTTAAAAAAAGTTTGAGGAATTTTTAAGTTGTAAAAATATTTCTTGAAAAATTATATGATCTTAACGAATTTTGAATAAAAAGATTTATTTCAAATGCCATATCTCGTGCCTTTCATTAGAGTAAAGAAACCTTTGTAGCTTGTTATTATGAACACTCTGGCAACTTAATAGTTTTTTTTATTCAGCTACATAAAATTACCTGAAACATCTGATACAAAAATTTTGTTCTCTGCGCACAACGTTTATTACAGAGCAGCTGTAATGAGAGATATCTGGAAAATAGAAGTTCAGTGGCGTCTGTAATAAAAATTTCACGAAAGACCATGTGACATTCTCTACTACGTTATTTTTGACGGAAATCTAAATTAATGGTGTGAAGGAAAAAGGGGAAATCATATCTTTATTTATAAACCGTAATATCTAATATATTGTCAATATCTAATACATCTTCACAGAAAAATATTTACAAATGATTAATATGTATAAAAATTTTAGGGATAAATAATATCCATTTGAATCAACATATTATTTGATACTAAAAAGTAAAAACACCATGATTAGCTGTGTAGTTGAATTCAACTTTTACCATTCCTAAGTATTTAAAGTCTTTTATGCAAAAAAATATTCTTTTATATTCATCTTTAGATTTTTTTATAATACGTTGTTAAAATCAAATTAATTTAAGCAAATATTTTTGCAGAGAAAGATTACTTCAAAATTAGAAAAAATTTGCAAAAAAATGATTTTCAACAATAACTTTCCCAAATCAGTTTAAATCCACTTATTTCTTTGCGTAAGTAGTAAATCCTTTGCCCTGGCATCACGAGAACAGCTCCAAGTTATTAGACATCCTCAAGTATTCTCATACAGTCTATAATCTGAATAAGAGAGAGAATATAGTTATATAGAGGCAACCTCAAACCTATCTTTGGTGACTAATGCAGTTTCAGCTCCCCGTTCCTCGGCATAATAAAGTTTGGGACTTATTTTATTCCACAGAGGTCAAAACACGCATATAATATGGATTAAAATTTTATATGAAATACAGAAGTCCATTGGGAATGGTTGCTATCTAGAGATGTAAAAAGATAAAAAGTGAAATAGACTGGTACAAGTTTCAGGTTATCATGTGAATTTCACATGAATTTTGGGGAACATATACTTAAGTTATAACGTTGTTTGCCATATTGCATGCATATCATATTTAAACCATATGTTTGGGTTTGATAATCTTAAAAGTGTGGCATAGTGTGAAATCCCTTGACTAAATTGTGACTATCAAAACATTCGATCCTAAATTTTTCTCAAGTTATGCATTTCTCAGCCAGCATCAAAACATTGATACAAAGGCTCCTTTTGTTCAAATCAAAATGTTTAAAATATTTTGTTCGGGAGTATATAAGAACATACCTAGCGAAGCAATTTCAAAATATAAATAATATAAAAGTTAATTTGTATTAAGAAGCTAAATTGAATTACGTAATAAAAAGACTGGTGAACATAGGTTTCTGGAATAACAGGAAAAAACATACATTCCAGTGCTTGTCAGGCAGAAAACACATTTTAATTTATTCGAAACTGTATAATTTATACACCTGTTCAACTTTGAAAAGAATTTCTATGATGTTTAATTGTATATCTTTAATATAGAATTAAACCTTTTAGACATAATGACAAATTAAATGAATTAGAAGCAATGCTGATAAAAGTAGACTAAAAGTGAACTGTCATCTTGTGTTAATCGTAATGACAATTATTTCTTTTCCACTGGGACGTCACAGATCACATTCCTACAAGAAATGTATAGAAATCTTCAATTACTTAATCTTCTTCCTTTTTTCATCATCAGTTTAGGACCTTTACTTTTATGAAGATTAAAAATTCTAATAAAGCTCACCAATATATTTGTACGCAATAATGAACAATTTCAGGCAATAGTAAAGCGACCTTCTTTGCAGCAATCTAATTGATTTATATAGAAAGAATTAAGCACCACTTCTTTTTTCCAATAACATCTTCACAGACAGAAAATATTTAATACAACATAAAAAAATTGTGATTTCTTGTTATTCCTCTCATTCATGATTCTTGATCAAAAAATGCATCAAGTTTTAAAATGCATTTTCTACATATATGAAAAAAATATTTGTCAATCTAGGAATACCCTTTTCAAGTTTTCAAGCATGAAAACTGATTTTTTACAGCCAAATTTACTGGACCCAATTCATGCAATGTCAGTGTCACCTGAAAAATGTAGCTGCGTACCTGATCTAACATCTAACTGCTAGCTTCATTGTACTACTGTAACGTCACGCCCCTTTTTCTCCGGTGAAATGGACAAAGAATTCGAAAATTATATTTTCCTGATGCATTTCACGTTTTAATGGCGGCAGTGGAACATGAATCTACTCTACTGTACAGTGCCCACTATGGTATCTACATTTAGAAGCAAATTTTATTTGTCTAAGACAGAGGTTCCCAGCCCTTTTATCCTCGCGTACCCCTTAATTCTTCTTTTTGTTTTCGAGTACCCAATGTTATTTTATCCAACTTCCCCTCCCAACCCTCCGTCTATGCAAAGAAGCTTTTATAAAAAATGTTAAGGTTAGCTCAAGTTAGCATAAAAGTGAAATGACGCGGATTAATAATATTTGCAAAACTTATTTTCGACTAGCCACCTTCGGCGACCAGTTTGTTCGCCGGGAATATGATTTCAATTGAATCTTGTATCATTTTAAATTCATGGCTGCTTTAACAACGCAATTTTAAACTTCAGATCGTAGTAGATATTTAACCCATGTTCTTTTAGTGGCCTTGCACATTCTCATTGTCTACGTAAATGTCCCTAATGGAGTCAAATAAATGACCAAATGGGAAATAAAGAAAAAAAAAGTGAATTTCCAGTTTCGTTCACTATAATGAAGTTGCATCAACAACAGCAATTTCTTAAAAAATTTTTTTTTCGTCTTTTAAACCCATTCTAAATTTATGTTTTATATAATCTAGTAATATTCATATTTTTAAATTTATTTAAATGGTTTTTTTTGAGTTATTTAATAGAAAGAACAGTTAGGAAATAATAGCTAATGATTAGTAAATAATTTTTTTCTATATAATTTTGTTAGTACAGAATAAAGTTTTGCAGTATTTACAGATTGAGTATTTTTATTCTGAAGCTATTTTATTTTTAATGAAAAAATATATTTAAAAAACACATACACATATAAATCATTTTTTAAAATATAATTTATTTTTCATGATACCATGACATATTATTTGAAGGGAAGGACAGTTTTTACAGTTTTGCATTGCAATAATTTTTGTTTTCTTACTAAAACTTTTGTGTTGACTTAGCTAAAACTTTTTCTAAAACTTTTTCATGGGCATAAAACACCTTTTTAAGAAGTAAAAATATTCATTTTAAATAAAGCTTTCTAATCTTTTTAATGCAGTATCCCTTTACATCAAATTATAGACGTTATAAACTTTTAAAACTGTCAAAAGGTTTTAATTTTTAATATAGTGCTTTACTTCTGTTTTTGCTCGTGTTCCTCACTAAAAGGCTCAAAGTTTATATAACATCTCAAAACAATTTTATTAATTCAATATAACAAACATAATTCCTAACATAAACACAGGTGTTTATTTTGTGAAAACAAGACAGTTTTTCACAAACTCAATTACTGCGCATTTATCAAAAGCTACATTAGTAGATGCTTCTGCTTTCACATTCCACTCTAACATTCACTTCAAACTTGATTTATTTCAACCTTTTTTTTCTGTTGAATTCTTTCGCGTGTATTATTTCAAGATGCGTGAATAGCGTAAAGACTGGAGGGAATTTTTCCGGCAAAAAATTCCCTACCGTTGCCTCTCGAATGGGACACCGGTCTAAATTTTTGAGTTTAGCGGCGACAAATTGGGGATTAGGGCCCGTCATGGTTTGGAACTCCAGTCCTTGTGTGTGGGCGGGGGCCCCTGTTAGGTGACGTGGGGACAGGGTCTTGTTTAACGAACGGAGTGACGAAATGAAGTGACAGGTGCGACACAGAGCGGGCCCTCAGGCGTTCGATCTGGCTCAGTCTGGTTCCTACAAGTGGGACCGCACCCCTTTCACGGTTTGTTTTTGTTTATGGCACGATTTTTTCTTCATCCCCCCCCACTACCTTCATCATTTACTGAGAGTTCGTTTTCTTCTGACCCTTCTATTGGGCACGCGCTAATTTGAAACGTATAATTAATGTCGCAATGCGGAGCTGCGTTATTATCATTACCTTTCTTTTTAAAAAGGAAAAACTTACAGCCGTATTTTGGATCATCCTTGAAATGCAATGCTTTATAGTAAGAACCCGCATGACTTATATTATTCTTGTATCTACATTTAAATACATCATTACATGGATCATTAATATTTATATAAAAAAGTTAAGATTACTTTAGATTGAAGCAAAATGCTTCGTTAATAGAGTTATTACTACACATTTAAAATATTTTAAATGTTAGTACGCAGGCAACTAGCATGACTACCACAATATAAGCCATATTTACTTTTGTTTTTATTATTTGAGAAAAAGGCAAATAATTTATGCACGAAATTCACAAAATCTAGATCCCTTACATCATACATATAAATTCTTCTCTCCATAATTTATTTTGTTTTAAATGATTCTTTGTTTTAGTATGCATGCATACAGACTCCATCGATTTCGAATAATATAAAATAGAGATTTAATACAGAGAAAGATTAAAAGGTTTCGGTTTCATTAGTTTAAATACAACCTTATGGTGAGAACGTTGCTTATGTACTTTGGAAGTGTTCGTAAGCGGATGCGGAATGCAAGCAAATTGCTTCGATTTAAGATTATCTTCCATACTATGCAATGGGGATAACTAGAAAATATTTGTATTTTACATCATTCATTCTGAAACTGTTTTATAAGAGTACAATGGGAAAGAGGTCAAATATTAACATCTGGCAAAAGAGCACCAAAGAAAATTAAACTATTACGTAAGATACCGGTAGTATGGAATATCCTCTCCCATCCCCCTCCTACAAGTTCAAATCTTCCCACGATTTGCATGTTTCCGTATTGCATTGGAGACAGAAAAAAAAAAAGAAACGTTGGTGCCGAAAGTCTTCAAAATCATCAAGATTTGTCTTCACAGATGCATGAAAATGTTCAAAAACATCCGTGCGATACCTATTCATTGCGAAAATTCAATAAAATGCCTCAAAATACAAGGAATAGGCTAGGATTTTTTACCTGTAAATTTTTCTTTTCCTATTCCAACATCATACTTCGAAGCTAGATGCAGTTTAATCAAAAACAAAATATAAATAAAGTTCAATTATTTTCAGTGATCAGAGTGAAACATTTAAAACAAAATGTCGAAACATACGTCACTAACTCCTCTTATCTTATATAGATTGTAACTATCTTTTAATCTATTTTAAATAAAGCGTTCATAAAGAGCTGTGTTTAAAACATGGCATTAATGATTATTACACTTAGGCATAAAATAAAATGTTCTTATATAACAGATGGGAGTCAAACAAAGGAAAACAAACGACGCAATACTGACATGACGTAAAACTCCTCTCCCTCCATTAGCATTTTAAGCACCTAGTATTTTTCTTTTAGGTGCAATTTGATTCGTAATTGCAGTGCCCACGAGCAGATTCCAGAAAAACTGTCCTTACTAAACTAACCTTCCGCAAACAAGAAAATGAGTATGTATTTGAATTCTGATGATGTGCTTGAGTTGCTAATGGGACAGCTAACCATTTTTGATAAGATTGTTGAGTTAACGAGGAGCTACTCTCCCATATTCAAAGGCAGCGGGGGATTTTTATTTTTGCGCAGAAATATTTAAATTTTATTATCTCTTTGTTGATTGCATAAAGCTTACGGTCTGAATGACTGTTATTAATTGAGTTTCTCTGAATGCTAACTATTTCGAATGATGCTTAAAATTCTGATTTTTTTCACCATGTTTGCGCCTATTTAACAGATCCGTAATAATTTACTTATAAGTTAACAGCATCCGTTACTGGAGGAAGTATTTATATGTGAATAAATGGTAAACATTTATGTATTTGTTTTTTTAATTCACCTTGAACTTTTCAGATGACCAAAGATGTCCCATTTTTGCATACGAGTATACATAAGTATGGATCATAACATTCATATTGTTGCAAATAAAAAAAACCCGAAAATTTTAAAATTTAAATTGACATTTGTATTGTATTTGCATCAGCTTTAAAATTGACATCTTGTAAATATTATAATCATCTTGAATTAAAATCTGACAGCAATAATATTTAGAATTATAATGTTAGCTTCTAAATGAAATATGGAGTGGAATCTGTTTCTTAATGTCTGTTTAGTAAGCATAAGTGAATTTGTAAGAAAAATTCGACAATTACATTTTAAAGGAAAACTTAAGAGGATTAAACACCATAAATTTAAAATATTCTCTCTAAAATACTTAAAAATTTATACAACATTTCGTTATTGTAGTAGTAGGTTACTTATCAACTTTTTGAAGGTGCACCTGATTAAATATAATTTTCTTTATCCAAGTATCAAGTGCCCAATAATTTATAAGGTGCTCATTGAATTTTTTACAACAAAATACGATTTTTTTTTAATTTGAGGTATCTGCAGTGGAAAGATCAGTTACCTTTTCTTGAAAAGCATTTCATATACACTTAACCCCTAAATTATTATTCATTATTATTCTTCAGTAAATTGTAATCATTTTAGTTTTATGAATGATTTCAGACTTAGTCTTTCTTGTTATATTTATGTTAATTTTCAAACTATAATTTTTATTTTTCAATTTAACCTAAATATTATTTTCAACCTTATTCCAACCTGAATAAACAGTAATTCTAACGC
>BGPR01000163.1:528278-551336 GCA_013235015.1 Araneus ventricosus | reverse complement strand
GGATGACAGTATTAACGATTTTGATCCATATTTATTTTTAATACACATCTTTATTCTTATCTATGAACTTCGTTTGTTTTGTTTTTAATGTTTCATCATGCTTAATTTTCGAAACCTTCAATGTTTGTGAGAAATCCATGTAATGCCAATAGGTGAAAGACTGAAATTTATATTCTGGGGAATTTTAAAATTCATAAGACATTGCGCAAATTATAAAATTCAAACATTAAATAATTTAAATAAAAAGACCTATATATACATAATTGACGTGTTGCATGTATTAAGTTCAATATTTAATACTTGTGAGAACATCTTTTTAATTTTAAGGCGCAGATGAAATAAAACCTTAGTTTAAAAAATATGTTAATTATTTGCATTCAAGCTTTTCTAGCTAACTTTTATATCATCTCCGATCTTTTGACTTATCAAGTTTGGTCAATGCCTGTAGGAAGTACCTGGACAGCAAAAGCTTAATGGCATATTCATATACCTAAAGCAGAACTCTTTTATATATCTCTCAAAGGTAACGAATAAGTAAACATTTTCAAAATAAAGTCTTTTTGTCTGAATAAAATGCCCCATTTAAAGACAAATGATTGGTTTAGTGCGATATAGTACCTACCATCTTCAGAATCTTTTCTATAAATAACATTTGAAAATGTACATGCATTTAATGCATTATTTAAAAGGTGTTCTGTAGGAGAGAATGGGATTCATTTTTTATGGAAAACATTATAAATTTATTTCGAGGTTACCATTTATTTTGCAGATAGTCAGGAATGGTTACATAAATGTTAAATTGTAGTCAAAAGCGAAATGTTTAAGAAAATACATTGCTTTGATTAAAAATCAGAAGAAATTGAGAAATTGCGTGACTAGAGAAGTTTAATATAAATTCTTCAGTCTTCACATTCGTATTTCGCCACCAAAAAATATGATATTTTTTTTCTTTAGAAATGAAAAGTTATATTTAGTTCATGTTAGCAATTACACTAAAAAATAATGTTGACAATTATTGTGTAAGAAATTAGAAAAAGTTTTAAATAATTATGATATGATTCAAAATTATTCAAATTGTAACAAAATTATTATTAATATTTTATATATCGTTTTGGCTAAATTATATTTTCAGCAAAGCTAATCTTGCCGAAATAAAGTAAGTTTCTTCTTGTCCCCGATTTTACATAAAGCCCGTTTTTCTTGTAAACAGGATTTGGTCATTATTGTATTTTAAAGAATGTTTTGATAACGTTGAACATAAATTTTATAGTTATTTCCGTACTGTTATTTTCCTAATACCTTCCATAAAAGAAAAATGAAGCAAAATTTTGAATTTAAAGAATGTTCGAAATAAAATGATATGATAAAGTGTTCGATATTGTCATGCGAATTATCCATTTGTTTTGTCTTGAAAACAAGATATATTTTGAGCTTGAATCTGGCAGTATTAGTAAACAAATATTTTGGATGGAAACTGACCATTGTTTTTTTTATATTAACTTTATTGAGTAAGTAAATTAGAAAATAAAATAAAAATGACAAAATTCTGAAATTTTGACATTCTTCCGTTTAGAAAAGAAAGTTCTTGGAGACATAATGAAGGCAATTCACGTGACGTCACAGTCACATGATACACGTAATTGTAAATCTCATCTCACATCTAGCTACAAGTTATCTTAAGGTGAGCAGTAACGCATGTCTCTTCCTGCAAGCTGCTCATTTGAACTGGTGGGGCGCACTTGATGTTGTTGCTTATCTCCACTTCTTGCTAGATCAAATCCATGAGACCGTTTGCCTACACAAAACTCCAGCAGAGTTTCAGAGAAGAGGTCACCAGGAGACAGCAATAGACATTTGAGAACCCCAAGTATTCGCGCTGGTGAGGCCCTAACACACTGACATTTAAGACAAACAGGAAACATTTTGGGAATAGGTATTGGTAAAATTTGGTAAGGTATATCGCATTTAAGACCAATAGATCTACTGGGGAAATGGCCACTATACAAGAAGTTTTCCAGGGTAATGATCCATGTCTGCTTGCCAGGATTTTTACTAATAGAGTAGAGTTCAAGAATCGTCAGTGATTGAGAAGTGAGCAAAGGTTCTTCAGTATCCTCTTTCATCAAATTATCAGCTATCACAAGTTAACGAGACAGGAGGATCCACTGAAGATTCATCTTCTGGAAATTCGATGGGTATCAAGTGAGCATAATTGAATTTTACGAGGGTAAAATTCATTGATTTTTTTTAAATCTGAAACTTCATTGCTCTATTTTGTTGTTCAAAATGAATTTTAAGTATTTGAAATATGCCCCGTTATTGTACAGTTCTTTAATTATTTTATGAGTGTAACATCAGAAGTAACATTATTTGTATTTTCGATATATTTATTTGAAAGCAAAACCATAGAAAGTTGTGTGTTTAACACACAAAACGAGTGCGTTAAACGTATAGAAAAAAATGTTTCATTTTTTTTTCTCTGTCAGATTTTACATTTAGCTTATTCATTTATTTAATAAACAGAAAATATATTCGTACATCGTTTTGAAATAAATCATTAAACAAAAAATAATATTTTTTATGCAGTTTCAAGTAAAATCTTTTCATTATGGCAATTACGGATGCTTTTTAACATGTAGAACCTAAATTGGATCGAAATTATGCTTATTGAAGTACGAGGGTAAGTCATTAAGTAAGTCACAAAAGATAAAAAAAATAATTTACCATGATAATCACTTGGAAACAATTTTATTTTTCAACATATTCTCCACCAATGTAGATGCACTTATCCCATCGGTTAATCAGCGCCCCAATTCCAGCTGCATAAAATTCTTTGGGTTGCTGTCTCATCAACAGTAGGACTTCGTGTTGAACGTCGTCATCATCTGCAAAGTGTTTGCCTCCAAGATGTTGTTTTAGTGGAGCAAACAGATGAAAAACGCTTAGGGTTAACTCTGGTTGGCCCGCGATTTTCATCTGACGACGACGATGATGATGAGATGATAACGATGAGATGATGATCTATACCAACCACCAAAAATTTATAAATCAAAAGTTCGTTACACAGGAATACAATTAGCATTATTTATTCCACCGTTCTATTAATTCATCAGTAGATTAGAGGTTTGCACAAACACGACTATTAATCTACAGAAGGACTGTTTTTACCATTTCTTTGTCAGAACTTATATGGTATTAGTAATTATTAAAGATGAGTGAGATATAAGGTGCACTTAGAATTTTTCAGTGACGTCAGTTTTTTACTTTTGACGTCAAAATGGTTGACTGAGATGATTCGTGATCGTTTTGCACAAAGATAACTGTCATTGTAGGTTGGTGAATTGAAAATAATTGCCCGTGTTGGGATTGAAAATGCGTTTTTAAGTACTGATAAATTATTGGCGATGATAGCCTCAGAATACAGAAGAGTTAAACCTTCACCTCGATAAACTCTACCTGCAGGTGTTGAAAGAGGGCATTCAATGTAATTTTATTATCAAGTATAAGCCGAAACTTACGTGTTGCGTTCATAAAACCTCACACGTACAAATCCCATAAAGCTCGCAATAAATTTTGATCTCTGAAACCTCTTTCTGTGATAAAATTTACTCTAGAATTGCCTTTTTACTTAAATATTAAATTAGCTTTCAAAACTAAACTGAGTATTGCAGAATACCACTAAAAATTAGCAAAATGTTGTAAATATACGCTGCTCTTAATTTTTAAATTATATATTCACTAATAGCATGTTTGAGTTTAGGTATACAAAGAATTTTTGTTTATCATATCATACGTTACAAAGTGTAAATAATACTTGCGTATCTAAAAAATGATTCCGAATATAATAAATCTCTTTATAACATTACCGCATATGCATTTTATAATGCCTGTTTTGTTTGTCTATGCTTACATTTGTATATATAATGATGGTAAAGTTATGTATCGAAGTGATGTGTTTGTTTTAAAATTATACTTCTTTTTTTGATGTCACTGACCGCTAGCTAGGATACTTTCTCTGTGATATTGAAGACAAATTTAAAAGAAATAACTGTCTGAAAGGCCTGTCGTGAAATAACTGTCTTGTGGCCAATACTTTCCAATTTCCCAAAAATTTGGAGGAAAAATAACAATTCTTCTTCTTTTTTTTACCCTGAAAAAGCAGGAAATTCCTCTGCTTGTTTTAAAGGTTAAAAAGTTAAGAAGTAAAAAGATGTAGCAATAGAAGTGAACTGAAAAGTGAGTGACGTTCTTGCCCTCGAGGGTAACTTAGCGTATTATTATGGATTCTTCTATTTTGAATACTGCTAATGTGTTTCCTTATCACGTGTGTTAGTTTGTTTACTTTTATTAAACTGTTTAAAGAAATTAAATGGTAACAACTGATTAAGAGGTGTCAGAGATACAGAGTTACCATCGTAAACTCAAAATAACGAGAGCTATACAACGGAATTAAAAACATTACTGAAATTAAGACAGTATTTTGTAGAAAAATTTATCACAATATTAAAATTTCTACTCACTTAATGAGAAATTGATTGAGAGAGCTTGATATATAAAGAAAATGACAGAACGCTCTTAGAATAAGCAACAGAAAGTTTAAATTGAACATAATAATGAAAAATTTAAATAAATAAATTAAAAATTTTAATTAATTAAATCCATAATAATTTAATTTAAAGCAAAATAGTGTGCAAAATAGCCGATATATTTTGCGAAACCGCTTCTTTTACCATTGAGACGGAAATGAACCATTGTGCCTTATACGAAGCAGTTTCTGTCGGAAAGAAATTAGAACAGAGTACAAAATTTAAAAAAAATTTGTGGATTTGTAAATATGGAGACAAGAAGGTGATAATGGGGATGCGAGTAAATCATACTGGGATAAACTTGTCTTTCAGTACTTATAAACCATCCTTGTTTTCTACTTCTTCCTTTTAAAATGGCTTTCTTCTTAAATGTTTGACATGAATTTTATAGTTGTTGCTAATATACAAAGGGTCACAATGACTTCACTTTGATATAGAGTCACCCAAATTGGGTCAAATAGCATATATGGAATAAAATCTGCTGCAAAAAGTTACAAGATGAGGAGCAAAGAAATGCTGAGAGTTAACAACAAATATTAAACAAAATCATGCAAAAATACAAAAAATACTAATTACAACCCCTTCAAAATTTTGTGCATTTTTTCCTATCGTCTGTAAACATTTTTCATTTCGATTTTGGGTAATTATCTTTTCGACCCCAAACAAAAATAGACTAAATTATGCAAATTTCTCAAAGTTTTTTATATAAATATATTCTCCGAAAACGTCTATGAATTTATTTAACCCTCTAATTGATGAAACATCCTATTTGGGACGTTTTGGGGCATTTCAATCGATATAAGATCGTAGATGACGACTGAGAGACTTAACCCTCCCCTGCCCGGGGATGAAATCAAAATATATATAGCAACAGCAAATATATTAAAACCATAAATTTAAGAAAATTGTGTAAATATTAAAAGTATTTCTTTTGGACACCAAATTAATTCGCAAAAATGCATAAATTCCTCAACTACAACTTTGCAGTAGCACGAACTTGCTGTATAACTGTTTTATTAAAAAAGGAAAGAAAATGCCGTGAACTTTAAATTAATCAATTAGAGAGTAATTAAAAAAATAAGGTGATTTTTTTTTACATTATACTTATGCTTTAAATTTCTTTTATCAAGATGTAAAACTTGACTGTTCTATAAATGCACGCAAAAGAAGCTTGCATTGTTTTAAGAAATATTTTTTATAAAATGTGACAGCTTCCTCCGTTATTTTTCAATTTCCTCACTCTAGACAGCCCATTGGCAGAGTTTCAGCTGCTGGACCGGAAGATCGCGGATGCGAGGCTAGATTCCATCAAAAATCCGTTGTGCATGCAGGCCTGGTACAAGTTAGAACCATCAGGATCCATGTCTTCCACCTGATGTACTGTGGAAATTTAAGAAGGAGCTTGCCTACTCGGGTATCGCCCTCGTCATCTGACTATAGTTCAAAATGAAGAAGATCATCGAAAATATCCCTGGAAGAGCTTCAGATTAATTTTTATAAGGAGGATATTAATTTAACTCTATTAATAAGCAATTCATATCATTTCCCAGAACGTTTTTTCGTGGCTACTCATCGAGAATTTTGAGCCTCTATATTCTGTTAGTGTGTTTCACCATATGATAATAAAACAACTGGTGGATTTTTCTTCTTGTCGCAGTCTTTCTTAAATCTTAATGCATCTTTCTATTAAATCAAAAAATTGAATTACAATAGAATTGCAAAACTGCGGTCAGTGGCATTCTTATTATCTCATTGCATTGTAAAATTTATGTGAACCCCCATGATTGATAATTGTTCAGTTAGAGGATTATTGCTATTGTGTATTGTTACCGTTTATTGTTTAATTCTTCTGTTTCTTATTTATACTCTTTTCTTTTTTAACTTTTTAAATTTTTGTTTTGTTTTCTATTATTTGTATCTGTATTTTATTAGAAATAGCTGTATATGCGCCATTCTATATAATACAAAGAGTTTTAATTAATTTTGACTGATTAATTTAATTAATTTAAATTTAATATTTTTGTTAAATCTTGTTAATTGTAACTGTCAGTTAGAGGATGCTAGAAAAGGCATAAACAAACTTATATAAAAAGGCGATTCTAAAAATAAAGAATTTTGAGGATGAATTTGCAAAGAACGAATTGAGGATGAATTTGCAAAGAATGAATCGAGGATGAATTTGCAAAGAATGAATTAAGGATGAATTTGAAATTTGAGGAGAATTTTGCGAAGAACGAAAATTTATACTTTTATTATGAATCAAATATACAACTATTTGCATATTTGACACAAGGAAGTAGCTTACACTGTTTTGAACAAATGAAATTTGTTTGTTGATTATATATGCGAATTTTCGCTTTGAAAATCCCTCGTAACTTAAATAGCTTGTTAATTTCTGTAATAATTCACAAATTTCAAATTTATTGAAATTGAAAATTCATCAATTGCTCAAATTTTCACCAAATCGAGTTCAAAACACTCTAAATGAAATAAGTTACATGCAAATTCTGACTCGGTACAGTTGTTTACGACTTCAAAATGAAGTTATGTTTAGCGTACAAAGACATATTTAACAGCTTATTTCTTTGTTGTTGCCGTTTTTCTTAAACTGTTGCTGTACAATGTAAAAAGTCAGAAAATTATTAGTGTAAATGTACTTTGCTCAGATAATTCATTCCCACTGAGAAATAATTTTTCGCGGGATAAAAAAAAAATTGTTGATTTTAGAAGATTATTCAAATTTTATAAAATTGTACTGAGTTTTTTAACGACTATAAATGGTTGTAAAAAAGCATCAAAAGTCCTGGTTGAAATCGCCTGTTGACATCGGTGTGTCTTAAAAATTTTGACAATGAATTCGATTGTTTGGAGTAGATTCAGCTGCAGCTAGAATGAAAACCATTTGTTACCTTATGAAATTAGTATTAGGTCAAAATCGTGATAAAATCAAATATTTCTGTTGTTTTTCTAGAAAGATAAATTTATAATCAAAGTCTTCTCGGAATTCTGTTTTTTTAATCCTGGTTCTTTCTTTAATGTTAAATACAATTATGGTGCTTGCACCAGTATTTTGAAGAAATCTTAACAAGGAAAAGCGATTTAAAAGCACAATGATTATTTAAACTCATTTAGATGTGCGATAACTTCTCTCTCTCTCTCTCTTTTTTCTTCTTTTTTTTAAAAGAATATTTTGTGAAATTCCCAGATACTTGAAGTATATTAATGAGAATTTTTGAAGTATAAATCCTTTGCTGTGAAGTGTGAGAATCAATAAAAACTGCGTCATAGTTATACCTTTTAAATTTAATATTTTTCTTACATTACGATTCTGAAAATGTTGATTTTTTTTTATACGAAAGAGAAGAAATAGAGCTGGAATTGAATATAATTAAATTTGTCTTCGCATTTCCAAAAAAAAAACTTGTTTTTAAAATGCAAGCAAAAATGTTTTCGAGAAAGACACACAGAGAAAAATATGGCACAAGCGAAATAAATCTTTCCTCCAAAAAAGACGAATACTGAACACATTTCCTCATTTTCAAGTGTTATTTCTTTTTTGCGTTATTCAACAGATGGCGCTGAAAGAGTGCAACTAATTCAAACTTCGAAAAACGTGTGTATAGTTTTTTTTGAACAAAGATTTCTATAACAGCGAATTAAATTGAAATAAAACAAGTAATCTTGTTGTTGAGAAAACAGAAAACTGCTTATCAAAAAATTTGTGACACGTGTTATATTCTCTGTTAGAAGGTGAATAAATTAGTCCAGTCAACGAAGGAAAAATAGAAAAAGAAAATGGAGTAGTTTTAAAATTTGGCACAGTTGTTGGGGGTAGTGTTCTAAACGACATACTAAAAGTCCCCGCCGGTGGGGGGTGCGAGGGGGGTACAGGAGGGTTTAAAGAGGGCGTTTTCAGTTTTTCTTAAATATCTCGAAAACTATGGGTTCTATCAAAAAACACTCAATTACAAAATTAAACTACATGAAATTTCCTACACAAAAAGCCCTATTTTGTTTCTGTAGCATCAATAGTTTAGAAGAAATAGGGGGATTTACAGGTTAATATTTCTAAAATTCCTTATTGTAATGTTAAAATCGATTAAAAGTGCTGAATCAACAACCCTCATAATAACCTCATGCCTATATAATAATTATACAAGGGTAGTATTACATGTGTCGCAGAGGGGGGTAACAAACCCATTTGATAAACAATTATACTCCCTTCCGTTCTCCTTCACAAGTTTCCTTCTACTCGTAATCCAGTCAACGAATTGTAAATTTTTTAAAAAAAGTGTAGTTTTAAAATTCGGTACAGTTGTTGGGGAGAGTGCCCTAAACGACATATTAAAAGTCCCCGCCTGTGGAGGGTGCGCGGGGGATACAGGGGGGATTAAAGGGGGCGTTTTCAGTTTTTCTTAAATATCTCGAAAACTATGGATCCTAGCGAAAAAAACTTAAGTATAAAATTAAACTACATTAAATTTCCTACAAAACCAGTCCTAAATGTTTTGTAGAATGAAATTTTAGAAGATACAGGGTGGTTTAAAAGTGAATATTTCAAAAATTCATGTAAAATGATTACGGAGTACATGTGAATCGTTGGAAAATTGTCGTCTAAATAGAAGAGTATGATAATTTAAATATTTGAATAATGTTTATTTTTATATTTTAACATGATAATGTTTAAAGGCTGGATACTATCTGTAAATTGCAACAAGCGACATACGTGATACAAAAATGATTCAAAACGGTCTACAGGGCAGGTTGTTCAACCTAGAGCTATCAAATACTCAGGTAGTTACTTCTTGGGTAGTAGCCCCAGTAGCACAAAGATATTGTGCAATATTGTACGATATTGAACAATATTCAAAATATTGTATGATATTTTACAATATCATATAATATTGTATAATATCGAACAATATTTTGTAATATCGTTCGACACGTTGTTGCTACCTGGGAGGTGAAGCACTAATAATGGGTTTTTCAAAATTTTGACTAGGTTTTTAACTAAAAATTAATCGAAATCTTAACGTTTTCCTTTAATAACTTTGAAGTATCTGCATAAAAATCATTTTTACACTATATAAAAATTTTAAAAAAATTAGCTTTTCAGTGTTGATACCAAATTTATTTCAGTACAATTTTTTCTCTAATTTGAATAAATATTTTTAAAAATATTTAAGTATATTTTACAACAATATTTTTAATTGCTTTAGTTACTGCATTTAAACACACTTATGTTGGAACGATATTAAATACATGTTTTGTGTTCTATCGTTGCTATATAATTAAGAGTAAAATTTTAAAAATAATATCAAGACAGACGCCTTTATCATGTTTTCTAAAACCTTATCATGTCTAAAGCCTTATCATGTTTTCAGGCTAGAGATTCGAATCATCTTTAAATTTTTTACTATTTTTACAGAAGAATTAATGCAATAGACGAAGTGCTCGGACTCAGATGTGTCTCAGGTGCCATAGTTAAATAAATATTTTGACATCAGACGGGATCTTATGTATCACGTTCGCGTAAAATTAAAAATTATGCGTTAATTTAAAAAAATAAAATAATCTTATTTTTCCAGAGTCGCATCCTTGAAGCTCTATCCTCCAGAATGTTTCTCCAGAATCCAGATAATTATCTGGAGTATCCGTTCAAGATCGTGGAAGGTATCGTGCCTTCGTTCTTGGCCATTAATCACGCACACTTTATACTGTCTTTTTTCTGGGAAAAGAGCAGTTTTTTGCGAAGAAGACCAGTGTGTCTGAGATAATGTAGTTTAAAAGTTACGAAATAAATTTCAACGAAAAAACAGTTTCAAAGAAAGTAAATTTAACTAAATTTAACTAAACTATGACCCCATCGGGGGGGGGGACACCGTGAGTTCGCGGATGAGAGGCTGCCGTATAAGCAAGCAGGCTCTCATCAACCCGATGACACAATAATTGTGGTGTGGCTCTTTGGGCCCACTTCCGAAGACGGGTCGTACCCCGCTAAAACGGGGGGTTGCTGCATGAGTCGCTCGTAATGGGGGCTGTTATACAGGAACCACAGTGCCCGACTATCGGTCGCCGGTCTTTCAGTTGGCCGGTTGCGGCGGCCGGTCTTTCAGTTGCTTACCCGGATGCTTAGGCAGGGCGGGGTGATGCTCTTTGGTCTTAACTAAACTATGATTATAGCATTTGAGGTAAAAAATCGAATTTCTGCAGCAATACATCAGGAATTTTGATATCTCTTCGTACCTATTCTCGGAGTTCAAACGGATGCATTTATAATTCTAATGATAAAATTAACATGTAGACGATAAATTTGTAAATGATACATTTATTTACACTGGTAACTTTTTCATTATTTTTTGTTTGTTTCTGCAACTAATGTCAGATTTATACATTCGTGTATTTCATGCTTTCTTCGGAAATATGGAGAGAAGGAAATTATTAGCAATAACAGATAGATTTAAAAAAATATGTTTTTAATTTTGTTCGTTCATTTAGGTGAATTTGTAGTTCCTTCCGTTACATTTTGAATTAAATTCCACGACCATTACATTTTTCTCTAATTATACTGAAGACTTTTAGTTGCATTGGCCTCCTGTTTCGAAGCGATGCGTTGGCTATTTGGGGGACGGACCGATTATTTGGCTATTTTGGACGGCGATGTTCAGACATGGTCAGATGGCGAGAACAGCACCTGACCTGGCACCTCCCTCTCTTAACTTCCTCTCCACATTATCGGGAGTCTGTTTAATGTGAATAAGGTTCACATACATGGCAGAATTAAATTCCGAAGCTGGAACCCTCCGTACAAGAAGCCGAGACCTAACTTTGTTTAATGTGAATAAGGTTCACATACATGGTAAAATTAAATTCCGAAACTGGAACCCTCCGTACAAGAAGACGAGACCTAACTCTGTTTAATGTGAATAAGGTTCACATACATGGCAGATCTGTTGGCAGAATTAAATCCCGAGGCTGGAACCCTCCGTACAAGAAGCCGAGACCTAACCATCAGGCCACCGAGACTCCAGTAACAATTTAGAATGAAAGTATATATGATAACACTATGTACACCAAATCAAAGCTACTGTGGTGTACAGGATAAACGAAAGAATATCCTCAGATGTATGCTACTGTGGTGTGCAGGATAAAAAAGCTAATCCAAATCTAAAAAAATCAAAGCTACTGTGGTGTACAGGATAAACGAAAGAATATCTTCAGATGTATACTACTGTGGTGTACAGGATGAAAAAAGCTAATCTAAATCTTAAAAAAAAACAAAGCTACTGTGGTGTACAGGATAAACGTAAGAATATCCTCAGATGTATGCTACTGTGGTGTACAGAATAAGAAAACCTAATCAAAATCTAAAAAAAATGAAAAGCTAATCAGATAAAATCAAAGCTATTGTGGCGTGCAGGGTAAATGGAAAAATATCCTCAGTTGTATGTTTCTGACAGATTAAAACTTAATGATACAGCGAGAAAGAAAAATGATCGATGAAATCGTATTTCAAATAGTTTAGAAATTTGCTGAGGCAGAGACTATAAATCATAGTTTTTAGTTTTACAGTTACAATTTTTCGAAACTGCACAAATGTCGAAGTTATATGATTTCACTTAAGTATACTTTAAGATTATATGTTATAAAATATTTACTTTTATCCTTTGTTATTAAAACTTTGAGCACTTTTTAATTGTTATTTTTTTATTAATGAATTCTCTTTCATGCGTCGCGAGTTTTTTAAACACAGGAGCGTCATAACAATAAACAATTAATGACATGCATCAAAGCTTCGTGAGTCAAATTAAATAACACGAAGATAGAATCGCCATCTATAGAAAGTGCTCAAATTGTTGACCGTTATTCTTCAGGCGCTACTGACAAAGCGAACCGACAGGATTATAAACCACGACAAGCATGTCATTTAGGCGCATTTTTTCAGTGAAATTTAAAGATTGAATCTAGTCTTGAGCTTTGTTGCAATTTCTAAATATTGCAAGATATTTAATCAAGAATGACTCAAGAAAAAATCTTACCCCTGAGCGGGTTTCTAATCATTTTATTTACATCTAAGACGGACAGGAACATCACAGAGTATCTCTTTACAAGTCTCATAGTGTCAGTACATTCGTAGCTTGGAGCAGTTAAAATACAAGAACAATAATATATATACACTGAGTACACAATTTTTACACATGGGCAGCAGACAACAGCGAGTGCAGCGATATTTTTTTGCAGCTAATTATTGCTTGATTGCAACATCCTCGATTAATTAAACAATAGATAAAACGTTGCATCCACTGGAACGCAGGAACACTCAACCCCAGCTGCTAAGGAACACTGCAAAACAAGAAAGAGGATTAATATATATTATATAAAAGTCAACAAGAGATATAAACAACATTAAGTTTCATCTATCCCCACAAATAGAAAACCATCAGGCTGAGATTCGGTGGGTATGGGACATAGGGATGGCGATTATTGAGGAAAAAAAAAAAAACCGGTTTTCGGATAAACCAGTTGTTTCACCTCCATTTAACCTGGCAGTTAAAACCGCTCAAAAAACCGGTTTTTGAAAAAAAAACAGGTTTTCGGTTTTTTTTTTTAGAGCAACGTTTGTGGACAGAATTTATTATTAATAATATATACAAAAAGTAAGTATTAATACAATAATCAATTAAAGTAATAAGTAATGATTATAAATAAGTAAATAATACAATATGTAATAATAATAAATGAATAATTATTGCAATAAGTAAGTATTATAGACACAAATTTTTATTAACATCGTTTTCACAAGAAATTAATTCATTGGCCAATATTTATCATTTAATCTGCTCATAAAGACTCTCTCAGCAATGTGTTGATCTTAGAGTGGACACCTCTCATCGGAAACAACATCATTCAACGTAGATACTAATCTTCCGGACGCCACAGAACTTCCGACTAAAGATAAGTATTTTTTGGTTACAAAAAACAGACGTCGTTTGGAGACAAAATTTTTTATTATTATTGTTTTTGCAGAAATTCAATCCATTGGCCAATATTTATCTGTTCATAAAGACTTTTTCAGTAATCCGCCAACCAACAGACGCCTCGAGGAAGCGGTTGTCGGTGATTGGCCTAAGATGATGCAATTCAAAGCTTTATAACTTGGTAAATTTTAGTCTAGTCGAACATAAAATCGAGCTTATCTTCCGACTCGGTCTTTTCCCCCCGGTTTTTGGATTTTTTAAAAAATAACCGGTTTAAACCGGGGCAAAAAATAACCGAAAAAAAACGGTTAACCGAACCAAAAAAAAAAAAAACCCCGGTTTTCGCTTTAAACCGGTAGGTTTTTCCCATCCCTAATGTAACATCCCATCCTTTATGTAATAGTTATTCAAAATGAGTAGATATTTCTGGAACATCTTGCATTTCCATCAAAGCATTCAAGAATTTAATATCTAAATTTTAGTTAATGTCGTTAATTTTATCATGAATAAAACACAATTCGTGCATAAAACTTTTCATGAAAAAATTTAAGCACTTTTTTGACTCATTGTCTATTTCTCTCTTCTAAAGTGACCAGAATCACAAACATTGAAACGAAAAACTAAAAATAGCAAACTATGATTCATGTAACATGTCCTCGAATTGAAACCGTCACGATTGTCTCATGCTTTGTATAAAGTGGCGTTTGCGCATGTTATTTGAGTAGCATAATTAATTTTAAATGTCTGACAGCTGCTTTCGACTGTTTGCAAATTCGTATGTTATTTACCGGATACGGTTCTCAAAAAATACTCGACTGCATTTGAAGACAAAAAATTTTAAGCATTTAGAGCATAACATTTGCATCTCGCTTCCTTTGAACCAACAGCTTGATGGATGGATGTCACATAAAGTGATTATCCGAGAAGTGTAGGCTGCATCTGTCTGGGTGTCAGGAAATAAGGGTTAATATTCCAAACTATTGTCCACGCTACAGTCGTTGAACTCCTTAAAAGACCGGCGCTTTTAGTTGATAAAATAATAGGATTTAATAATCGTTATCTTTGCATCTAGGATTAAATTAAATGCGGCAGAATTTTGCATGGTATACTGGTATGTCGTATTTTATTGTTTCTTAGCATTTCAGCGTAGAATTTTTATTTTGACTTGGAAATTTTAGCACAATCCGTTAGCTTCTAACGATTTATGAATTTTTAACTGTAGTTAACCCCTTCAGTCGGAATTAAGAAATAATGGAGTTAGAATTTTTTTCTTTGGCGTACTGTGTACTACTGCAAAGGTTAAAGCGTAAATGTGATTTCAAGCCTGTTGATGAAAAATTAAAAAAGTTACTCCATGTCCGGCATCCGGACAATACCGGATATTTCAACTGAAAACAGACGGAAAGTCACACAAATTTCACTTTAAAATGGTTGTCAAAGAATTAAAATATTGCAGAAGCCTGATAAATGGTAGAAAAAGGATTACAAACAAGAAATTACTTGAAAAACAAAATTCATCACTGAGCTCCATTTTGGGAAGAACGATGATTTTCTCGAGTTTTTTTGGAACAATTAAAAAAATGAAACGATTCCATGCCCGAAACGAAAAATTCTTGCAACGATTATATTGATAAGAAAATCGAGAATCAAATAAAAGAAACAGCATGTAGTTTCGTCAGTTATCGAATTAATAGGAGCAGTTCAAAGTTGATGTCCGGTATACCGGACACCAGGTCTGAAGTTACTATGCAGCATTTTATTTTATGAATAACGAACCCTTTAAATACAACAGATGTTTTTAAATAATAATTTATAAATATAAGCAAAATAAAAAAAATACGCATTATATAAAACTTTGTCGAATATACATGTTTCATTTTTCGAAGTACACATTTTCTCAATTCTTCTTAAAAATTTGAGTTAAAAACCAATTAAGCGAAATTTTAAGGAGTTGACAGAAGACTTATAAATTAATTTCATTTGCTGATTTTCATATTTAATAATTAGTTTGTGGGGAGGCCATATATTGTTTGTCTTATTTAAGTTGTTTGTACTTCTAAATCCGCTAATAATGTGTATTGCTCAAATGGTCAGATTTCTTCTTTTTAAGCTTTCATTTGTGTATTTGTGACTTTTATTTCGTCACAAAAAAGTATTCTGTACAGGTCATTAGCATAAAAAATTTAAGTAAAATTTTTTAATTCATTTTCTCACAAGCTTTTATTTATAAAGATCACAAATATAGAAAATACATACTTTTGATAGTGCAAGCATTTTGACTCTCAAATCTAGGATCACCTGTCAGTCATTAGACGCTTAGCAGAGAAAAAAACTATTTGACAAACTCAAACTTTTAATCTTTCCAACTCATTTTCCTGTTTACTAGTTTGTTAAATACTGATCTGATACTGGTTTGTGAAATGAAATCAGAAGATGTTATACAAAAATTATAAATGTCATAAAAGAAAAAGAGTAAATTATGGATCTATTCCAGACTGAGAATGTCGTAGGATTTAGACACGAGGAAAAGCGAAAATATAACATTTATTGTGAAGTCAGCAATTTAAATTTCATTACATAGTGTACAATTGCACACGACAGTTAAAAACTCTTCATAGTTTTTTATATTATCCATGTTATATTCTTTGTGAATTCAATAATCCTTGGATGCAAATAATTCTTCTCTTTTGATTGCGTTTTGATTTTTAAATGCAAATAATATGCAAAACCATCTAATTTTTTTAAAAAGATTAATTAGCAGACTTGTTTGATGAAGATTCTTTTTGAATTAAAATTTGATTTCAAGTTATGAATTATGTTTATGAAGAATGAACGAATATTTTAAAGAATGAATTATTTTTATAATTTATGGCTAAGATATGATTTTTCTAGAGCCGAGACTTTTTATAAAATAGATGTGCGGTTGTACCATGTTTTCCTTGTTATTTCATAAGTTGTAGCGATAACTCACAATTGTTGCTCTCGTTTCTTCATAGAGTTTAAAATTATTATACATGTTCCCATAGTCAGAAAGAATCTTAATTCTTATTTAGTGTAGCTTCAAATTGATAAAATCAATCACCTGAACATTTTTGTTTTTCATTTTAAACCAGAATTCTGAAATAAACGTGACATATAAAGAGAAAATAAACTTTTTGTGACTGTTAAGCGTTTCACAAATAATTTTTAATCGGCATTTCTTTAAAATACGAATTCATAAATAGAGTCATTGATTACAACAACAGTATTATTTGAAATTGAATTGATAGTTGTTGGAATTCTGCTTTATTATTAAATCTTAATATGCTTATAAATTGAAGATAAGCAACATGATGATAGTAAACTTAATTAACATTAATCGTTAATAGCATAATTTAAAGTTAAGAAAATAGGATTTTGAAACCAGCTAAGATAAATAGACTTTTTTACTGTCGAGAGAGAATTTATTGTACGTTTTCTAAATCATTGGTTTCCAAGGTACATCTCATGCATCGGTTTTCAAGGAACATTTGCATTTCGTTGTTTTCTTTGATTCGCTTGAAAGGTTTCGTTTTGGAAAGAATTAGATTGATCGCTTAGTTTTGTGGAAACAAATCGCAAAAAACATACATGTCAGCGTAAGATTTAAAACACAGACATGTTTATAAATTACTCTTTTTACTTTCAGAAATATTTGATTTCTCAATGGAAACAGTAGTTTCGACAGCTTGACTTTTATCGCCATTTTAACGCAAATAAAAAAAAGATTACTTTTCCAGAAACAACTATTTCTATAATTTAGAAATATATATATAAATCTGTTATTGTGTATGTATATTAATATCATAGGCGGGCTTCTCTTCCTGACGAGCGACTCGCCATGATATTTTTCAATTTATAAAATTTTTGTCTTCTTTTTCTGTCCTTTGTTTCTTGTATTTTTTTGAATTTTTGACTTTTGTTTCTTGTTTGTTTTGATATGAGGTCAGTTGGAAATATCTATATATTTCCACCTGATGGTGCTTAGTGGATTTCGAAATTAAATTTTCAAGACTCATTTGACGTGCAACATTTCAGCATTAATGGACTCCATAAAAGTCCAGTTTTAAAGCGACAGCAAGACTACTGATGACGGACGGATACATCGATTTTGAAAAATGATCTGATGTCTTTAGCCCGATTCCACCCTCCAAAAGTTTTCTTTATGCAACATTGAAGTCATTATAGGTAAAGATTAAAATTTACCTTATTTTTTAACAAGTGTTTCTAAACATGTCACACAATTTTGGAGCGGTCAAATATTTGAGTTTCTCAGTAAATGACAGCAAAGCCAGTTAGATTTATCACTAATAAGTTATTATTCTATGTTATATACCTGCGTTCCATACTTTCATTGCTTAAATGAAACAAAAGATATTATTTTTAATATAAAGTTCCCAAATCAATGCAATGTCGACGTCAGATAGTAACCAAATGCTCAAATTAGTAAAATAGTTCATAAATAGAGCTTGAGAAATAATTCATATTCTAATGATAATTTATGTAATATTTCGAAGAATTTTTCTTAACTAACAAAAAGAAAAGCTTGTTATGAAGGAATTAAGGTATTCATAATTTTTTCGATCATTATGAACAGTTACTTCGCAATTTACGGTAATCACGATGAAGCCTCATTATGATAAATACTCTATTAACGACCTGCATTAAGTTTTATAAATGATGATTGAAATAGAAATCACATAAAGGGATAAAACCTACTCTAAGAGAAAACTATCTTTATATAGATGCCATACATTCTATTTTTATTTAAAAACTAGCCGATATACCTGGCGTTGCTCGGGATAAAAATATTTTCAAGTCTAAGTACTTTATAACACTTTAAACTTAATTAACTAGTTTTTTTCTTTGATTTTCATTCGTCCACTCCCATCTTGTTTGACCTCCTCGGCTAGCAGCAAAATTCCTCTTATCTTTTTCTCTCCGTAGTTTGAACCACACGACACGAATCTAGTCGTCCTCATTTCTCTTTCTTATTATTGATTGCTAAAGCAACGACGGAATTATTCTGATCAGAATAACACCTACACAATCAGTGTCATCTAACGATTTGTGAAGTTAAATGAAACATTGCATAGAGACAGTAATTAACATCATTTAAATGCGGTGCAAACATATTGAATATATAAGCTAATCCATAAGCTTAATAAAACAGATTTTTGATTTCTTCATCAGTCTCGTTCTTTCGTCTGTCAGCTCCTTGAAATATATGCAATCCACGTGTTTTCTTTTTTTTTCTTGAGCTTTTTTGTACCGCGACCGCTTTTAATGCATTGTGACGATATTCGCAATCTCTTTCTTTGGACATTTATAAAATAAGTAATTTTAGAAACTGAAGAAAAATCACTAACTGGTTAAGTCTTTTCTATAAACTAAATAAAATGTTTTTCATTGTTTGGAAGGAACAGAATTCCTTACACTCGCACTTACACACTAATTAGGATCATTTAAAAATTTATGAAAATCAAACTCGAAACCTTGCATAATAATAAAACTAACGTCTTTGGATTACTACCTGTGCCTAGTAAAATCTATGTATGCTCAGACATAAAACTGGAAGTAAAAAGTCTACCTTGGAGTTAAATGTCTAAAGAAAGCAATATTTTCTTATCATAACTTTAACAGTGGCAAAAATACCTGAATGAAGGATTTTATGAAATAATAAATTGGTTTGAATTTAATTCTATAACGATAGAAAACCTTGTTACAAATTACGTTTAAAATGAATTTTGAAATATTAATTAAAATTAGGAAAAACATTGCACCTCAATAGAATTAGCATTCAAAAGATAATTTATTGCTCTTTAAGATAGTGTAAAAATAATTTTCCTGCGATAAATATTTCAGAAGTTTAAGAGAAAAAAGTCGAAAATTAGCTTAATTTCCGTTATTTCATTAAATATCTGAAGAATTAATTAATTTAGAAGGTTGAAAGTAGCACAGTTGACCTAGAAATGCACCCAAGAATATCATGTTCAAATTTCACGTCGCTGTCGTTCATCGTTTAGGAGGAGTTCTTGCGACCGACAGACCGACACATGTATTTTCTGCTTTCTATATAGATTATATCCCTTATATATTATTTGAATGGGAGCATTTTTCATTAATTTCAGAACAGTGTTTTGATACAATTTAAAACTATGTTTTAACATTGCTATTTTTTAAAAGTTGTAATCCAGTATGATTTTGAAAATTTTCTGGAAAAATAATTTTTGAACGTGACATTTTTAATTTTTGTAATTTAGAAAGAAATTAAAATATTCATAAAATTAGAGAAACTTTTCAATGGCTAAAACTCAGAGCAAGAAGTAGCTAGTTAGTTGCGTCTAATTCGTCATAACTTAGTTTCATAAGTTAGTCATGAAGTTTATATTTCATAGTTAGTTGAAGTCATTATAAACCTATAAACAAAAAGACGGCAAAGTAGGATCATATTTCCAAAATACTCTACTCATCTGTTTAATTTTATGTGAGGAATACATGAATATTCATTCGAAATATTTTTTTGGAGCTAGAACGGATTAGAAGGACCTGAAATGACAGGAGTTACTGTGTCTTGATGGCAATGCTTCTGTTCCGTGACTGGAAGTCAGCGAGTCCACCTCTCGATTCAACCGACTATCCAATGGCACATAAGGTTCGGTGCAAGTTAAAATCGTAAAGTATTAAACACCTATCCAACTTAGGAAAAAAATCTTATTTCATTTAATCAGCTTTCGTGCATTTTCTTACTTTCGGGATTCGATGCATTGGCGAGAATTTAGAATAAAACAAATTTTTCTAGTAAGTTTGATTGAGAGAGAATCAAAATGTTTGCTTTTCTTGATTTGTAAGCAGGAGAAAAAACCAGCGGGAGTGGTCTCCCCTAAACTTTCTCGTATACTTCGCCAAAAAGGTGCTGTTTCCTGCTGTATTCGAACCTACTGTAATCCAGAATCCAATGACTATCAGAAGGTTTTTCATTGTAGATTACAGCGATTGTAAAATATTTAAAGAGATGCGTACCGATTTCCACTCTTGCCGGATCAAGGACAAAGTGACGTAATCCTTCCTCTTGCACAGAGATTACTACCAGTACTCATGCGCATGGAGAATCGGATTTTAAAAATTGAATATGCAATTTGAACGCCTTTTTTTAACCGATTGAAACTAATCACACATTGATTACACAACGATTGGGCACAGATCTATAATTGATGTTAGCAACATTCATACCAATTTTTATTCATCTAATATAGGAGATATAATTTTTACAAGTATGCGATTATACAGACCTACAGACCATCAACCCTTAGACGGATTTGGTCCAAACTTTGATACGGACCTACATTCATGATGATAAAACTGTGTACCAAATTTTATCCATTTAGCTACTCAAGTTTTTGAGTTATAGTGTTCACATGACCGCGGACAGACAGACAGATTTCCCGTGGACGGATTTTGTCCAAAATTTGATAGAAGCCTACAAATTATGTGTCAAGATCACATACCAAATTTCATCCCCGTAGCTGTAATAGGTTTCGAGTTATCGTGTTCACAGACAGACATGATTCAAAAATTGTGTTTTTCGGACTCAGGGAGGTCTAAAACGTGGAGATTCGTCAAAATCTCGAGTTGGAATTTTTTGACGATTACAATACTTCCTCTTTGTATACTTCGTATACGAGAAAGTAAAAAGTGAAAAATTTGTTGGCATTTTTTTATTATTCAAAGAGGAAAATCATCCAGATAAAGCTTTTCGAATAAGGGAGAATCGTTTCCCTCATGGCACAAGTTGAATGAGAACGATGCACTCCAATGCTACACTTTTTCCTTACCTCTTGACCTCCGAATTTTGAACCGCTTGATCACCCAGTAACACTTAATGTACTACACTCCTACCTTCCATAAAGATATGAAACATTTCCTGGAAGTGTTCCTCCGAACATCACTGTCGAGATAATCCGCGTCGACCCCCAGCGAAGCCCTTCCAAAGAAAGTATCCTCCGACAGAGATGGCACGCTTCTGGAGTGCTCTGGGTCGCGCCTTATCTGATCTGATAGGCCGAGAAGACCCGCGCACTCACTCTATCAGTGGGCAGAAGAATCCTCCTAAAAAGCAATGGACAGGTTTATGGAAATTTGTTTCGGCTGCTAGAGATAATCAGACCCTGTGCCTTGCTATGTATCGGCCAAAACAACTCGGATTTTTGCTTTCCGCTATGGATGCCGAAAACTGGAGCTGTCATTATGCGTTGTTTGTTTAGATTTAGTGAAAAGAGTGATCGGTTTTGACGGCAGATTGGATCCAGATTTCGAGGAAATGCTAGCGTGGAGACGGCAGAAGGAAATTTATGAAAAAGGACGTGTGCTAGTATATTGAATGTCATATTTATATGATTTGAAATAATCAATTTCTTGATTTTTTTTTCTTTAGTACTTAGTGCGGTTTTGATAGCTAGACGTTGTTCAGCAGAAAATTTATTAATCTTACTCTGTAATTTTTTTTCTCTGACACTTTTGATGAAGTTTTAAAGCTGTTCCTATCGTTGTGTTTTCTGGTCTCCTGTGAGATTTTATATAAATAATTACCATTATCACCGATTACTGTTTGTTACCTTTCATAAATAAGGAGAACTCGAACAGAACAGTCAGTTAATATGAAATTTCTGAAAATTAAGATTTAAAAAAATTGCTAGATTTCTAGTGGTATCTTACATTTTCAAATGACAAGATATTGCAGCCAATTTTTCTCTCTCATTTCATTTTATTTTATAATCATGAAACGCTTTCAAAGTCCAGATATATTACATCAAGCTGAAAGAGGATCATTATTTCCATAAACATTTCATTTCCCATCCTGTTAGGCAACGAAGATAATAAACGATGTCAATATATAATTAAAACTTGTTATATAGAAAGTTAAAATATTTTTTGAAGTACAACGTCAAAATTACAGTTTAGAAAACATTTAAAACTAAAAGAATGGCTAAAACAAGGTATCTATTTCGAGAAATGCAAGAAAAGTAACATGTATGGGGCCGTTCAAATATTACGTAAGCATGTTTTTGGTATTTTTTGATCCCCCCCCCTTGTCAGCAAAAATAAGCAAATCGCAAACCCCCCTCTTATAATTACGTAAGCAAACTGCAACCCCCCATTACTGTTATACGTTTTGTATAACAGTAATAATCTAATTTTAAAAATTTTAGGACTTAATTCAAATAAAAAACTCTAACTATATATATATATATATATATATAGGCTTAAAATGAAAAAAAAAATGTAAGTTTAATTCCTCACAATTTCAAGTTTAAGCTTACAAAAATCAAGTTTAATTTTCTGTTGCCAAATTTAACTTTTTTTTTCAAATTAAATTTCTTGAAATCAAATTATTTGTGCAAGTTACAAGAGATTTTCGGAAATAAAGTGGTATTACTTCGTTCGATTACATGCTCTTACATTAAGACATTAAAATC
>BGPR01000163.1:491895-528226 GCA_013235015.1 Araneus ventricosus | reverse complement strand
CTTTGTAAAAAAAAGAAGGGGGGGGGTTGTTACGTAATTATAAGAGGGGGGGTTTTGCGATTCTTATTTTACTGACAGCGGGGGGATCAAAAAATACCAAGAGTTACTGTTGTAATATTGAACGGCTCCCATACTTACTTTCTTGCATTTCCTCGAAATAGATATCTTGTTTTTAGCCATTCTTTTAGTTTTAAATGTTTTTTTTCTAAACTTAATTGTGACGTTGTATTCAAAAATATTTTAACTTTCTATATAACAAAGTTTTAATCTATATATTGACATCGTTCTATTATCTTTGCTGTTGCTAACAGGATGGGGAAATGAATATGTTGGAAATAATGATCCCTTCAGCACTTGATGTAATATATCTTGACTTTAAGCGTTTCAGACGGTATAAAATAAAATGAAATAGAGAGAAAAAAATTGACGCAATATCTTGTCATTTGAAATGTAAAGATACAGTTAGAAATCTAGCAATTCTTTTAAATCTTAATTTTCCGAAATTTCATATTAACGACTGTTCTGTTTAGTTCTCCTTATTTATGAAAGGTAACAAACATTAATCGGTGATAATGGTATTATTTATAAAATCCTCACAGAGTCCAGAAAACACAACGATAGGAACAGCTTTAAACTTCATCAAAGTCGTCAGAAAAAAATACAGAGTAAGATTAATAAATTTTCTGCTGAACAACGTCAGACTATCAAAACCGCACAGCAATACGTAACTGAACGAAGTATAAACTTTTTTTCACAAAACGTATAACAGTAATAATCTAATTTTAAAAATTTTAGGACTTAATTCAAATAAACTCTAACTCGGCTTAAAATGAAAAAAAATGTAAGTTTAATTTCCTTACAATTTCAAGTTTAAGCTTACAAAAATCAAGTTTAATTTTCTGTTGCCAAATTTAACTTTTTTTTTCAAATTAAATTTCTTGAAATCAAATTATTTGTGCAAGTTACAAGAGATTTTCGGAAATAAAGTGATTTTAATGTCTTACGTAAGCATCACTCATACTCCCCCTCCCCCCTTGTCAGCAAAAATAAGCAAATCGCAAACCCCCTCCCCCCTTTGGGTGCTTACGTAATATTTGAACGGCCCCTATGCAATAATATATAATTTGCGCGTTCAGGGCCAGTTTTCTTCCTTATGAACACAATGAGGACAAAAAAGAGAAAATGTTGGAAAATCGCAAGAAACTGTTTGATCAGCCCTTAGGAACGTCTCACTAATGACCTCTTTACATGCTCTTTTGAACTACTTAGAGGACTATCAGGCACTTTTCACGTTTATCAAATTATAAACAATTCCTCATTTAACACTTTAACGTGATAAATGGCGTTTAAATTTTTTTTAGCATTTACATCGTTTACCACTTTTAGTTTTTAATTCGTTTTACACTGTACTTGAGCTCATATTCATTGTGATATTGTTTTCTGTTAAAAAAACCCCATAAATTCTACATTTGAAACTTATCGCCGAAGGAAACAACAAACCGTTTTTAGATTTTTTTTTCTTGAAAATGGCTTAATCTTGAATGTGTCTGAAATGAAAGTGTCTTCCAATCTTGTTTATAGTTTTAAAACATTTTAGTAAACAGCATGCCTTCTTGGAAGAAAAACCGTGTCACGATCACCTCCAGTATGGGTTTCTGGAATAAATTAACTCTCAGTATCCTTCCGGTATTACATAAAAATTTAGCGTTTTAAATGCGTATGACAATAGTATTAAAAACGATTACACGACTGAACTGTGTTGTTTCTCACTTTTTGCGATATCAACACGTTGAGCTAGCCATCTATAAAATCCCTATGTTAAAACACTTAGAAATAAGCTTCCGTCTCAACTCACATGACATTAAACGAGGCAATACATGTTTCATACTCCGTAATTCTTTTGACAACATGATTTAATTAGCAGGGAAAAGCCGTTCGAGAAACTCAAAGAGGCAGAAAAATAGAACAGCAAATCGTCTCCAGGGCACAAAAGAAATTTGACTTCTGTAAGGACACCCACATATGACAGCTTTCCGTACGCTGCGTAATTGGATGACACATGAGTCTCCCGGCCACTGAGAGATCTGATGTCACTCGATTTTTCACTGAAAATAGCATGCCTTTGTTTGGTGGAGCCGTCTCGGGAATCGCTTGATTTTTCAACGCCCTTTCGCTTCTTTGTCATCCCTGGTAGCTCCCATCCAGTGTCAAAGGAGCTGGGACATTTATCGCGCCATAAATTCCAATTTGTGTAATGTTAATGCTTTTCTATATTAAGTACCCAAACTGATTCATTCTTCATGTTAAAAATGTGCGTGGGATGTGGAAAATAAAATATATTTTTGGTATATGGGTTTCATGGGTGAAAATTGTAGCATTATAAATGTAACGGTCAGTGGTGACTTTCGTACTGAGATTGAGTACGGTACATCTCCACCAAAAATGCATAAAACGAAAAATCCAAATATTCAATGCCTTTTCTGTCCCGAAATACATAAAATAATAATACATAAACCACCTTTTATTTTTTTAATGCGAAAATTGGTTTAAAATTTAAGGGTTCCATCAATAGTACTCTTTCACTGAAAGAACAGATTTACATTTTCCTTTAGAAAATGGATGACTGAAAGAAGATCTGCTAATAGTAAATAATGAAATTAAGTAGTTTGGAGAATTCAATAATCGTTATTGAAAATAATTTTTAAATTTTTGAAAACTGAGTGTCAAAGAATTAATCAAAAATTTTTTAAATTATATCAATCAACCGTATTATTTTTCTTTTATTAAGCACAGCGGCATCAAAGTCCATTATAGAGTGGTCCATATAGTTGTTTCCGATAGAATGGAGACCTGGAAGCTTTCTGGCAACTGCTTAGACAGATACTTTTGTTGTTTTAGTATCCTTTCTGTCCACTGCATTTCTAATGAAAACTTTCACAGATACGCACACGTTCTGATTTGAGCTCAAGTAAACTGCACTTAAAGTAAACTGAGCAAATGAATTTTCATCAATTGCTTTGAATAGTTTTCGACTGCCTGTCATCATAACACTTCTTGATGGCATTCTAAACAGTTCTAAATATCCAAAACCTGTCTCTGAGCAGTGTAAGTAGATTTGTTGGAAACTTTCTTCTGGATTGTCTTTGAGCTTCAACTGCGTTTTCAAACTATGGATGATATTTTTAGATAGACTTTCTTTGTTCAAAAGCTCAGCCATATTCCATGCATTATTTTATATATTTTAAACATGATAGATGTGAAAGTGAGGCAGCTATTTGCTGAAATATGTCTACATTTTAGAAAAACTTGTAAATGCTTAATAATGAAATATACTCTAAAATTTTTATTCAGAGATACTATATTTCATTAGTTAAGGGAAACGAAATAGAAATTATTCCCGTTTCTTAACTATGGGGTTATAAAAAAATCCATTCTTCTGAAGAAAATAAATAAATTCTGGTTCTCTAGTAAAGTTCATATAACCCATTTTTTTATGTAATATGCAAAAAATAAAATTCATTTACAGAAAAATATGAAGCATTTCATTACAATATTGAAGAAAGTAATGGGAATAAATTAAGATTTTAGAAAAAGAAACTTATTAAGTATGGTATAATTGAACATGAAAATCATTAAATTTATGATGAAACTGTATAATCTGCTGAAACAATATGAGTAAAATTAACGATTTGTCCGAAATATCATATTAATATGGTTATTTATTTCTATTGTTTCTCCTATTAAGAAATGTAACAATAATATGTTGCTAAACATTTTAACCCATGGATATAATTGCCTTATAATGAGCTTTAACTAATTCCATTATGCAAATTTTATTGATATTCTCCTTCTTGTTGCTTTTCCTAATGTAAATCGTCATTTTGTTGCTCCCATTTCAATAATTGTATTTAATTTTCTAGTTGTTGTGTTCGTAACATGCAGATTTTAATCCTACTCTTGTTATATATATATATATTAAAAATTATGAGAGTGAATGAAATCTCTTGTTATTTAAATCATTTCAGCTGCAGAGTAGAAAATTCGTGTAATATGCTTTTTTTCAAGGATTAATATGCAAAAAATTTGTTCTCCATTTTAATAGAGAATTTATATAAATAGGAGTTTTTTCAAAACTAATCCAAATTTCTACAATCTTGTTTTTTCTCTTTTTTTATGTCATCATATAAATAACAATAGCACTGCAGTGTCAGTTTGGTGTAACAAAGAATAACAATGCTAATCTCTTGTCAAAATTACTTTGAAGGCATATTGAAAATTTATGAACATATTCTTCTAATATAAAAAAGGACTTTGACAGTGACAAATTTATCCAAACATTCGTTAATGATATTTGTGCTAGATATTTCAATTTGTTTCTAACACAAATAATTTTTATAAACAAATTGTATTTCTGATATTGCTTATTATTTTACCTCTTTCTAAAGAAGAAAAAAATAGTAGTCCAAAATTTATTAAAGTTTAAAAGTTAATTCGTTAAGTTCCTAAGATTTTATATGTATGTATTTTTTACATTTGCTTACTTTCGCTTTTAACTTCAGCTTCCGTATATACTTGCTACTTCCGGCATCATTCAATAAAAAATTCAGCCCGAGTCAATGGAGTTCCCTATTTCCTGACTAGACTAATTATTTTCACTCATGCATTGAAGCAACCGAGACTCTCGAATCACTAACAATAATATATCGAGACAATTTCTGAAAAGTGGAATGAAATAAGCAAATTTCTTCTTTAAGAGTATTTTTCTCCTTGCTCCAAATTCTGTTATACTCTTCGGTTGAAATGCACTAAGAAATCTGACAGGAAATTAAATTCGCATGTGCGTAACATCTTTATAGTTAACCCAACAAAAACTAGGAAAATAAACCGGTTATTTTCTTTCTTCAGGTTATACTATTTGCAATAATAGACATGACTTTTTACCTTAAGAATCTCACAAAATTCTGAAAATAAATGAAACAGACACAGCGCTAAGAATTCATATTCAGTTTCATTTTTCCTCTTGGCTGAATGCCTACTTTTACATGGCTGCCACTCACACAAGCATAAAAATAAGGCAATCGGAAACTAGTTATAATATGCAACGTTAACACTCAAATGGTAATACCAATCTGTACTACTTAGCCCTCGATTAAAACGGCAGATTAATTCTGGCTGAATAGAGATTAGTGAATATTAACGTCCAGTTTATATAAGATATTTAGGGACGGGCCACATAATTTTGAACAGCGTCAGATAACGAGAATAGCATCTGAGCCGGAAGCCTTCTTTCGAGACTTCAACGACACACAGACGGAGAACATTTGACTGTCGAAGTCAGATTTAGAGAGCACCAGGCGCACTTACACGAGGTACCCTTTGGATTAGTGTTCCTTAAACATCGATAGTTCAGCTATCGATAGTGCAGTCGATAGTTTTCCCAACTATCGACTGAAACTATCGATTTTTGACAGTTTCAAACGAATTCTTTTTTAGCGCATGTATTGCGCAGTAATACTGTTTGAATAGTGAAACCATAGTAAAATTTAGTTTCGAATTCGGATTTAGAAAGAAAAATATTCTATAGTACCGAAATCTGCGGTAACAATCGAATAGAATGAAGTAACGGAATATAAGGAAATGGAATTCTCCCCATGGAAGTTAAACACTCCAATCCTTAGATTTTTCATTCTTCAAGAAGTTTGCAATAAAAGCAAAAATAATACGAATCTTCCTTATCTATCCATTGAGTCAAGTGGACAGCACTAGAAAAGAGACTCATTGATAAAAGAAAAGGAAAACAAAGGGAACGGTGGAATAAAAATGAAGAAAAGCAAACGATCTGAGTACTGACGAACTTATTTGCCGAAGCGCTCGGACCCCCCAAAGAGATCTTCAGGACAAAGTCTAAATCTTCTTGAAGCGCCCAAAGATCTCTTATCTCTTCCGATTACGATTATTTTTCTCGCTCTTTTCGAGATTTTATTTTAACACTTGAGAGAAAAAGAAACAATAATTGCCAACTTTGGTATCGAAATAAAAAGAAAATAAATAAATGAAATAAGAGAGCAGACGACTAGAAAAAGGTGTTACGAAAAAAAAAAAAAGAACAGGATATTTTCCCCAGAATTCCTTGGGAAACATCATTTTTATTTCCTTTTTCTTTAATTAGGGAAGCTACGAAAATTTTTATTTTACATCGTTACACTAGAGAGTTTTTTAAAAGCAAAATGAGTCAGCTACGCGAAATTTAAAATGTCGTTAAAATAAACAAATAAACAGATGTAAAAAAGGCGTGTGTTTCTTTTTTTCTGTTGGCATTCTATTGTTTCGCAGACCACGTGCTGAAGTTCGGAGGTTATAAAGGCGAACTTGAATATACGTATAATTTAGACAAACAAGAGTGAAAATGGGTGTTCCTTTGTTTAGAAGAGCTTTTAAGGTCAGATTTATTTTTTTATTTCATTTCTGCATACTGAAAAAAAACATAATGTGTTTTGAAGATGCCGACAACGCTGTTACTTTCAATTACTCTTTTCTTACTCTTATTGTAAATGTAAGGTAAAAATGTTGAATGGGGTGTCGTAAGAAATGTTTCTTAATAAGAACTTTGTAAAAAATGTGTAGTAAGCGTATTTAAATATCTCCTACAATAAAATAAAAAGAGGATCACTTTTATTCAGAAAGAAACACCACCAAAACTCATGGAGGCATGTAAAATAATGCTAAAGGCATTGAGTTCCCAAAGTGTCCAATGCCAACAAAGAACCTTAAAGAGCAATAATTGTTTGTACAAAGAAGCGTTATTGTGATCACCGTGTTTATACTAATATTCATGGATATGTGAATAGCTTGATTTTAAAAGTGGACTTCTGACATTTAGCGAAGAATAGAAAAATTGATATCAAAAGGGGTCTTTTGCGGAGAAGACCCTTGTAAGATCATAAAGAAATTTTGATACTTTACTAAAATGTGGCTGTGAATGGCAGAAGTTCCATTTTTACACCAAATGATGTTTCTGCCTTCATCAAATTAAAACCGAAAAACAACAATAATTTCGACCAAGACTGCAGAAATCCCCTTTTAAGATCTAGCGATCTATGTGTAAAAAATGATGCTAAAATCATTGAGTTCCAAAAGTATCTCATTCCAACAAAAGACCTTAAAAAGCAGTAATTGCTTATATTAATATTGTGAATCCTGTCATCCCTAATTGCTCATTTCCATAATGTTTTGTTCTGTGTGTTTGAAAAGGTTAGACATTTTAAAATAATATTCTTAAGAGTTCATTCGTCAATGCAAATCATTTAATGAAATTTGAGAACCAAGCAAGTAGTCAAATAGCGAAAGGAAGTAGTAAAGTGACTTATTGTGAGTTTTTTTCCATTAAATTTCATGTTATGAACATAACTACAAGCATATAAATATATTCTTGTTAAAATCGAACTTAGCTCTCCAAGTGCAAATTTGCTTTTTTCATTTCTGAAACAGATAATTTATATTAACTCTACTATGGCGTCTATATTTATCGATAAGAGAAAACTGTGATCAATATTGGCTCGCATAAGGGAAATAAATTATATGATTATTGATTCTTTGATTTTAAAGAACTTCAAGAAGTTAAAAGCTTAAAAAAATGCGATTCTTCAGATACGAAACTTCTAAAAAAGAGGGATAAGCCAGCTCGCTTGCAGAGGATTTAACAATTGCCGAGAAGTTAAATGAAGTTTGTGAAATATCAAAGGTATCATCGGTTAATCAGATCATAATGCCCAAATATTTTTATTAAAGAATTCGAACTGTTGTCTATTGATCGTTGCTGTAAGCTATGAATCAACTTCGATGGAACAATTTTCAATTGATTATAAAGATAAGCGATGTCGCACAACTCTTGAACAAAAATTTATTGTCATAAAAGATCATTTAAAACTTTTTAAGATGATTCAAAGCAGTTAGACAGATAAGCTATTTCAATTAATTATCATTCACACTTAAAACTTCCCTGAATTTTAAACAACACATTGTTTACATATTCCATATTAAAGGTCAATTTGTTCTGTAATTATTTTTTATACTCTGACAAAATTAAAGAATTACTATCCGCCTTCGGCGACCAGCTGCTTGCCCGTAATATTAATAACCTGTAGCTATGCTTGCAACTTGGCGAAATAAATTGGCGGTTGTAGAACTCTACCAAAGTTTTATTTTGCGATAAATCTCGAAAATGGAGAGTGGTGGGTAGCAGACGACCATTGATGACATATCTAGATGTCATCAAAAATTGTCGAAATCGGTCCAGTGGTTGAGGCTGGGGGACTCTGTCCAGGTTTTTCCTCATAAAGAATGTGCATTGAAGCAGTGTTTTTTTATTTATTTCAAAAATAGAGGGTGGTGGGCGGTAGGCAACAATGAGTGACATATCTAGAATTCATAAGCTTTCATATAAGATAAAAATTGTTGAAATCGATCTAGTGGTTAGGGCTCGGAGACTGTCTGAAAGGTTTTCTTCATAATTTTTTTTATTTCTCTGGAAAATGCAGGTGCAGGAGACCAATGATGGCATATCTAGACGTCATAAGCTTCGATATGAAATAAAAATTATCGAAATCTTTCCAGTGTTTGGCGCTGGGGTATTAGTCCTCTGGTTTTGCCAATTATTTTTAGCATATAGATTTCTAAGAGTTAAAAAGAATTTTTTTGTTGATTTGACGTTTTTAAATCTATTAATTTATATAATTATGGCAAATATTAGTTTCATGCTCGATTTGGATTGGCACATTGTGTTCTATATAAATGTGGACTTCAAACCGGGAACTCTGGGAACTGAGTGGACAATGGAAGGGGAGAAGCTTTTGGTCGAAATCTAAAAAAAATAGATAAAAAAAAAATCGAAACAATATAATTGTTATTCATAAAAAATTTCAAAAATTATAATGCAGAAAAATTTTAAGAAGCATAAATAAAATATTTTGTTATTACTTTTACTATTTTTTATCAAGCTGATTCAACTACAATGGTCATATTAAGAAGACCCTATTCTATGTATAATAAAATTGGAATAAAGAGAATTCTTCAGAAGTTAATTTTTTTAAAGCTTAATCTTGTTAATCTTTTATTTAATATGAACTGTTTGCCGAAACGGGACTATACAGGACAATCTGTTCAAATAGGGGACACATTTACAATCCGAAACTATTTTTTAGAAGATAAAAGAGTTGAAAATCGAGAATGCCTCGACAAAATCTGAAACGTTTTGTCATTTTATATGTATAGCAATAGCTAATGAAGAGAATTTACTTTTGTTTAAAGTTAACTATTTTAATTAATTTTTTAAAAAATAAATATAATTAATCTTTATTTTATTTTTGATATTTATTTATAAGTAAATTCCGGGACATTTAATCTAAATTCGGTACAAATTCGTGAAACTTTTACAACCAGGGTAAACAGTCGAAATTCGAGACGGCCCCGTAATCGAGTATGTCTGGTCATTTTATTAGAGATAAATTTATTTTGAGTCTTTAATTCTTTAGAGAGTTGCTTACATGGTATATTATTTTATGATATATTCTTTTAACCATGATCGAATAATATTCTGTATTTAACTAATGGTCGCACACAGGACAAGCTTGACATTTCAAGCTTAGAGCAGACCATATCCCTGATTTATTTCTTGTTTTTGTCCGGGGAAAACAGGAAATAACTCCCATTTATTGACTCCATCCTGAATCCTGCCATCTTTTATATTTCTGTCTTTTTTAAAGTCATAGAAGATTAAGAAAACCCATAAAAATGAATGATACTTAACTCACTACTATATGATTTAACGATTTAAACATGAAAACATCTGAAAAATATTGCGTCTTGATATTCAATGTACGAAAACCATTGCATAAATAATTAATTTCAACATAAATAATCTATTAAATTACAGTTTTTTTCACACCTCGCTAAGCTAGTCCTAAACTATTAAAAATAATAAAGGCAATCAAGATGGTGGTTAACAGAGAATTCGATCTTGTTCAGAATAAGCAGATTTCAAACTTTGTTAAAAAAAAACCCGTTGGAACCAGGGCCGGCGCGAAAGGTGTTCGAACGGTACGAGCGCACGAGGCCCCGTACCGTTGAGAGATTTGCAAAATGAAATTTATTGCAATTTTATCTATTAAATCCGAATTTAAAAAAAAAATAAATTATCTATAAAACATGTGTGAAATTGAATTAAAAATCACATATTGCAAACTTATTTTAGAAAGTCGCATACCAAATTGTATTTATGAAGCAATTATTGTATTTATGAAGCAATTATTGTATTTATGAAGCAATTATTATTTATTATTTGCTTTATTGGCGGCTTTTTGTATAGTTGAAATTTTAACTTTATGAAAATAATTTATCATTTCGAAATATTCAAATTCAAAAATAGTTTATCATTTTCACGTGTTATTTTGGTTCTTACTATATGAGATTGTGAAATCCAATAAACAGCAAAATGCAATAAATTTTTATTTTATTGTACAAAATTTGTTTCAAGGCCCCGCAAATCAACTTTGCACCAGGCCCCGCTTTTGCTCGAGCCGGTCCCGATTGGAACAGCGACTGAGACAAGACAGATATTGCATTAGGCAGCTGATAACATTCTTAACAACAATGAGCTTTCTTTTCATAAATAGAATATGTTGTATAGTTAGAGCATAAATATGCCCGATAAGAGGGAGAAATATTTTACCAAGACTTGAAATAGATAACACACAGTCTAAACATATTTACTTTACATTTGCAATTTCCTCTCACGTTTATCTAATTGTTAAACGCCTCAGACACACGACTCACTGTTATGATTGATCAAATATTTGGTCATCAAAAGGTCCTGAAATTGTGTGCACTCGTATCTTTAAAAATTTCCTTTAAAATAGTTTTTGGCAGCAATGTTATTATTTCCTTCAACCAATACATGGGTATGTTCGATAAAGGATACATTTCGCGTGTGCAATGAGAAATTGTTGCGTATAATTTCATAATTCTGGAATAATCTTCATATGTTGATGATGTCAACTCGGTCACGTCCAGTTTTCTAAAATTATCATCGCCATTAGTAACACAAACATAACGTGCGATTGTTTGTATTACCGGTAAGACTGAATGGATTTTGCATTTCGAATGCGCAATACGAGACAGTTATTTACGCATAATTTCATAACTTGGAATACTTTCATATGTTGACGATGATGTATTTAGACTTTTTTAAGGATTTATATTTATTATTTATACTCACCTTTTCTTTTCGTGGTATTTTATTGCTCTTAAGCTAAAATATTCTTCGAGTCAGATTAATATTTTTAAAGTTTTACTTTTATTTATTCATGTAATTTTTTTGTTTAGATAGTTATAAGTTATATTATTTTCTTTGGTTCATAAATTATTTTTTATTAAGATAATTGTATCTTGTATTTTATTTTATTTGTTAATTTCTCTCATGTTAGCTATTTTGTTAATTTTTTATGTTATTTTAGGATAATTTTAATTTACATTATTGTTATATTGGCTATTTAACTGATACTTAATTGTTATACCTGATGCACCTTGGACTGTTTGTCCTTTTTGTAACCTTGGGCCCTTGGGCGCCCTTATATTGGGTGGGGTGCTTCCCAGCGACCTCTCTTGTCATCTGCTAGGGCAGAGTCTGCATGCTTTCCTGCTAGACATGTGTACATGTTGAGGGTGACTACTCAGTCACGTCTAATTCTGTAAGATAATTACCATGTTCAATAATATAAATGCGAGAATAAAGTGTGATTGTTTGTGTTGCTGGTAAAAACTCAACAGGCAACAATTTTTGCATAACAGAGGTTTCTGTAGATTGATTCTCGAATTTAAGGTCTAGAATTTATCTTATTACTATGTTTAATCTTATTTCTATAGATGATTTCTATGAAATCATCCGTTTTTATGAAATAGTCGACGATCCGAGCAAACTAGAGCTATTAAAATTTCCCTTCACATACTCTTGATTATAAGAATTTGTAGGTGGCCCGTAAGAGATCACAAAATTGATAACCAATTATATTTAAATTATTAACCAATAGTAAATGAAACTCCAGTCCAGTATTCTGTTCTTATTATAATACTAGAAAATCACCCGTTATGGTATGACGGGTGCAAATTTCCTCTTCATTCGAGAGATTTCCCGTCAAATTTGACGTGTTTAAATAGATATATATGCGAGGGAAAGGTTTAACATTGATTGAAAACAAATAAAATAAACATATGTTTATGAAAGGAAATATATATTTTTTATTCACATATTTCTTTATTCAAAAAACCTCTTGGTCTAAAAAAAATCTAGAAAATCTAGTGGATATAATCTAGATAGATAGAAAATATAGTTTAAAAAAAAAGCACTTCTCTGCTTGACAAACGTTGCCAAAAAATATTATCAAATTCTATCATCACGATTGCAATAAATAATGAGATGCATCGTGGCGTCCAAATTATATCACGGTCATAATATGCCACTGTCGTGATTTATTACTTTCTATTAAAAAACGGTAATTAATTTGAAATATAGGATTAATATAATTTAAAATGTCTCGGGAACTATTGATCATAGCGAGATAAATTTTATATCAATCGATAAAAATTTTTATTTCACTATTTTAGAGCTATTAAATTTGAAATTAGAACGACAATTACTCTTTTAAATTACTATTGGATAAAAGTACACTCAATGTATAGAATATGCTATTATGACATAATCTGTATCTCGCCAATTCATTTTGAGACACATAAGCTTTTTCCGAAACCCTTTTGAGGGGCAAAATTGCATTACAAGCACGAATCAACTAAGTGGATTTGTATCAGGTGAAATTGGCAATTCAGTGTAAAGTTTTCCTAGCACAATTCCTACCCAGTCTCACCGCAGACACCGATATGACTTGCGTCGCTTTCGCCCGCAAGAATGAGCGGAGGATGATATGAGCCCGATTGCGATCCTTGGGGGGTATAGGTTGTGACGTCACGGATCTGAAACATTGTTTATCGACGGCGTGTGATAGCTACTTGAATGATTTATTCTAATCTGTTAAGGAAGCTAATATGGAAAGGTGGAACTTGGTACCCAGTTAAAAGAGAAGTGGAAAACTGTAAACATCCCCTGGGAAGACCGACACGTTGTTTATTTTATTAGTAATCGACAAACGGTATGGGGGAGAGTTACAAATTTAAGCAAATAAAATTGGAGAACAATAATTAAAAAGGACATTGTTGGGAAATAAGCGTAGGACGGAAATGGACTTTATGTGTAAGGCTGATGTTTCTAGCTTTTGCTGATTCTATAAAAGTCAATTACTGGAACCAAATTAAGCTACTTTAAATACTATACCCAATCGTTTCAGTGATGGGTTTTAAAAAAAATGACGGGAGGCTGTCTTTTCAAACAGACGTTGATGTTAAAGACGTAGGACTACTTTACTCGCGTGACTCTTTAGTTTCTCGTAAGTTTTTAAGTTTAAGTAAGTTTTTTTTGTAACTTCTGTTGTTACCCTTTATCTTTAAAATAAGACATTAGTTACGTTTTTAACATATGCAGTTACTGGGATATAGAGGATCGCGTCACCAATTCATGCGTATTTTTGCCCAACTTTGCGACTCAATAGTGGCTGAATTACAATTCCGATTTTCAGATTTTTTTTGTAACTTCTATTGTTACCCTTTGTCTCTAAAATAAAACATTAGTTATGTTTTTAACATATGTAGCTACAGAGATGTAGAGTATCTCCCATACCAAGTTTTGTGGCGGTTTGGAGTGTGAATCAATTTCCATCATGAGACCCCAATGGGTGGAACGTAGGCCTACGTTAAAAGAAAATGAAAAATACAACTTTGAAAATGAATAAATTATTGAATGGAGTCAATTCTCGTGACGGTGACGCCATAGCCACATGACAAACGTAACTGCAAATGCCTTTTAATATTTAATTGCGAGTTGTCTATCACTAAATGACGTATTTTTTCCTTCTACAGAATTTGCATATTCTGGGCCAAATCAAGTATTTTTTGGTCATTTTCAAAGGCAGCATTTAATTAAGGTTCGAAGATTTTGAACATCGTGCGCTCCGTAAATCAAAATCATCGCTGGTGTCAAAATGTGCAATGGATTCCAAAAATATATTGGCGCTGGCCAATCGATTAATGCGTTTCTGATAAAAAGAAGCTAATGCAAAGAAATAAGGAAACGTTGCTTATTTAAAAAAATATTACTAAACTGATTTAATAGCAAAAATATTATTACAGGTTGTACTGTTAGCTTGGAATTCTAGAATCCAAGAAAGGTATTAATGCTTATATTAAGGTGCCTTTCAAACTGATATAAGATGGCCGGGAAGCATTACTTCCACAGAAATTAATTAAACAACAAGAATAAAAAATTAAAACTGTAATATTTCAAATATTCATTGGCAGAGTTTAGAAGTAGGTTTCAAATTCCTATCAATACGGCAGCAAGTTCTCCAACAGTTTTTTTTATTGAATTGAATATTATACAATTTAATTATTGATATCTTATTAATATTATATCTGATTTAATTTATTATCTAATTTAATTATTTAATATCTGATTAGGGATTTTTATAATCAATCGAATTTATAGGCAACTCGTAAATATCCAATTTGTAAATAGAAACAATGAATGAAGTGCTGAAATGCTTTCAGCATGTATTAGTTTAATCTTTATTGGGACTTGGTCATATGGATTTGTAGAATTCAAGCTCTAAGTCCAAGGAAGCAAGAAAATAATTTTAAAATTTTATTTTTAAAAAGATAAAAATGTCACTCTTTTAGGAGTTTTTGAAAGATTCTTCACACACAATTTCATCCAGGTCGTTTAAAAATGCAAATGCATAAATATCTTAGTAATTTATTTGAAGTTATTTTGATTATATATACTTAACAATAGTTTCTATAATGAACAGCAAATATTTTGATGAAAAATAGTTAAAATTCCAAAATCCGTTCTTGCAAATAATATTCGTAAAATAAGAGATATGTTATATTGCATTATTTAGGTATTTTAAAAATGGTATGCTGAAATTTCATTTCCCTCATTAACTAAAAGATTCTTCGGTTTCTAAATTGCTACTGTTGTTATAATACAATCGGAAAATGTGTTCCCTGTTTTTTCTTTCCCATGGAATAAGGTTCTGTTGAATTCGTTGAATTTTCATTTGTTAAAACTAGTTGGCAACATATAAGAACTGATTTTCTTACTATTTTTACTTTCTTTATTATTCTTTCTCCAGGTCAAGTCACTAATCCGTCAGTGATATTCATTTATATTGTCGCGGAGGTTACCGATCAGGTTGCCAGTTTTGACAAAGATTAATCATTAGTAGATGATTAACTTTCGCTCCTTTTATGAATTACTGAAAGAGTCAAGGGCATTATCCAATGCTATACTTGAATTAAATTTCAAGCTGCGAAGTCTGTCACAAGGAAAAATATGCTTTTGAAATTCTTTGTATCATTTTCAACACAAATTGGTCAAATGTTGTTAGCAGTTTTGAAAAACAGAAATTTTTCTGTCGGTTTGAAGTGGAATTTTAGCGATTAATGCAATGAGACATACTATATAACTTATCCGTATTCTATTATTCATCATATTCCGTAAAATCATAATAATTAAAGTTAAATATCTGTTTTTCTTTCATCTGTAGGATGCTTATTTTCTCCTAGTACAGTTGTATCACTTCAGTTTATTTCTTTCTCTTATAACCACAACATATCAATTTCCAACCAATTTTAATGAATTAGAGCAATTCTTGCCACAGTTCTCTATAGAAAATGAGACTATAGAAATGAGAAATCGTGAATTTTGACTTGCTAGACCATCTATTAAGTAATTAGAGAACTATTTAGTTTTTTAATTATATTAAAGTTATAATGTATTAATTTATTATAAAACTAAATATATTTGTGAGAGAAATATTTAATTTAGAGGAAAAAAAACCAATTTATAATGAAGAATTTATTAAGAAAAAAATTCTTAAAAGAAAATGAATTCTGCTTTCTGCAGGAACATTAATCTTTCAATGGAAGAGTTCTTCTCTTTGAAATGTACTAAATAACTTGGACTCTGAAAGAAAAAGTCTATTGAAGTAATCCCATTTTAATGTACAAAACAGAGGTATAACAAAAAGTGGTTAGCTATCAACCTTCAGCATTTTTATTACATTTTAATTTTATTTATGAAATAATGCTAAAACCAATTTCTAGCTGATCATTATTTTATGCTTTTCTGAAATTCATTTGTTACATTTTAGTATCACTGAATTTATGATTGAACCAGAAACAGTCTACGAAGGCTGATCGATAGTTTGGCACGAAAATATTTCTTTGGTAGAAAATGCTTTTGGAGAACTTTAATTCATTTGCTTATTCGAGATTGTGAAGATACTGGATTATGCTGATGAAGCAAACCGAGAAATCTATTTACTGTCAAACTCGAACGCAAAAAAAACTAAAAATATGTGATAGCTGAATAATTCCAGATCATTAATAAGGACAAAGCTGAATGGCGATTATTTTGTACAGAGACGAATGTTCTGTAAGGATTTACATTCATACTGTTAAGCATTAAATGGAAATAATAGTAATAATTCATTTCAGAAATGTAATTTATAAATAATCAAATCTACTGCTAGCAAAATTTCTGAAATAGTTTTTTGTCTTATAAAATTAAGCGATTTCAAGTACATTAAACATAAATTTAATGAACTGTTTGAGAAATTATATTTTAAATAACATTCTTGTTATGAAAATACTGATTGCCGTCTACGCAAAAATATAAGTGTAAAGAAGTTTGTGAAATTTTCACAAAACCAATTGTCGTAGAATACGTTTTTGCCCTAAAAAGTAAAAGGCAAAGATACAAATGAAAATCTTTATTAACAAATAGTAATTTCTTTTTATAATTGTTATGATTTGTAGACGTTTGTAATAACCAAAATACAACAGAAAAGCTTGGGGTAGAGATAAGTTTTCAAAAAATACTCATCTATTTTCTTTGCACTTATCCTATGAAAGTCGATTTCTAAAAGAAAATGTATCGATCTACTTCATTTGTAGTTCTGTTGGTTTTTCCGCTGCAAATATGAAAAAAAGGAAAGTAAAAGATAGAAAACAACCGAGTCTAATCAAAGGAAAAGCTCATCGCATTCTGTAAAACAATATTTACCATTAATAAAAGTGTTTTGATAATTTCACCGAAAATCTTGATTAAATATGAGGTTTCAATCTAACAACTTGATTAAATCTAATATAAGCATAAAGGATGATTTATGATTGGTTTTATTATTTGAAAAGTAATTAATAAAATATCTTCAGATGACTATTTAATCAATCGTCAATATGATATAAGATGTATTGAAATCGGGCCGATGATTAATTACAGTGATGAAAAAGTAATTTATTTTTATGTGCTGTTTGAGTAATTAAAAAATGACTTATCGATTTATGAATCATGTAAGATATAGAGTTACACAGATTCAAATGTTATGAATTTAAATGTGTTTTGCTAAATCCGAAAGAAAAACTAATAATTCCTAATAGGTATTTTTTGTTACGTATAGAACTGTAAATTTTTTAATAGCATTTATAACGATATTGCTGTAATTTACAAACAGATACATTTTATGCAATTTTAAATATACTCTAATTGTCTATAAAATATTGCCTCTTCTTCCGTTCGGACATATCTTTTTTCTCATATTTTACCTGGTGTATATCTTGTTTTATGTAAAATTAATTTTGATCTAAAATAACAGACCCTATACAATCATATTTTATTATAATATTAGTTAAATATTACAGTTTACCTGTTATTAGAACAGAAAATACTGGTTCCTTATTAATTTTAAACTAAATTTATATACTTAATTTACAGATATATATACTAATATAATTATGTACTAATTTAAAAGATTTTTTAAAAATTTAAAGTAATTTTTAAAAAAAAAATTAAAGTAAGTTTATTCCAACACCAGCGGCTTAATGGCAGTGAGAATCAAGGATATGAAGTTTTCCCCAATTCCTGGTTTGTCGGCACCGCGAAGACGAAATTTTAGCGTATTTAAAAGCTAAATATCACGAGGGGCAGGGAAAAAATAACATTTTTCCTTTCTGCTTCACTGCCTAGCGTTTTTTCCCTCATCATAGGGAACAAATTTTGTATTGAAATCTTTTCGATAGCTGTTATTGCTTAGAAGTTAGAGGCCGAAAAGTGATTTTTAACCTGAACTTTAACTTATGTTTGTGACACCTAGATGGAAAGCCCTCATCGTTTGCATCCTCTCCCACCCTCTTTCATTCTTATACCTCTAACCGTTATTAAATTAGAGGAGGAAAATTCGATGCGTGATTGAAATGTTCTCTTCTTTATATTCCCGAACGAACTAAATGCACATTCGCCCTCCGGCTTCCTGACAGGAATCTTTTTTAAATTTAAATCGAATTTAGTTTGACTGAAAACATACATGCCATCGTATGCTTGTTCGTATTTTTTAACCTTAATTTATCAAAACTGCAAAATTCTCTTGGAAAATATTTTTCTTACTATCTTTACTTTATCGCCTCTTTCTCAGCAGATCAAGTGACTCTTCTGTCCCCAATCATCCATATAGCATTGGAGGCTGATACTGGGTATCATGGACGTTGCGCATACTTTGAAGTTTTATGGAATTTAATTGAAATTAAAGTATTTTATCGTCTCTCTAACCAGATCCAGTTCAGGAATATTAGAATATGCGAATTAGCTGTTTGAATCAACATAGAAGAGCAAAGAATATGCTTGCAGTTAGGACTTACAAATTTTCCCTCCCTTGCAGATATGCTTAAACCTATCATGAGTTTCCTATCTGTGTCCAGTGTTCTCGGGCCTGCCCGGCCGGCGTAGTTTTCGGTGATGTAACGCTATGTATTCCTTCCGGTGCGCGGCAAGCTCTGTTATGTCACCGAATTAACAACACGGCCCCTTTCCTTGGGCGATAACATCTCCATTTCCCATCTTCGATTTCAGCGGGTATCTCTATTTTTAAGATTACTTATTATTATTGAAGCATCGAGGCAATGACCTATAGAAGAGAGGCAAGGTCTTCCTGACGTCCTTGCGATCCAGAGGACAAAGATAACGAGTCGTTGTTGTCGCATATGATGCAACAGCGCAGAGGAACGGCGTGACAGCGTTTGCGGATCGTCCAGAAGCGGTCTCTTAACTTCGCGGATCTCTTAGATCGTTTTCGAGAAAACGATCAAAGAGATGTTGACTACAAAGGTGTTGAATGTCACGAATGCTTTTAACGCCGCTTGATCAAAGGCATCCGTTGCGTAACTTTTACAACTCACTTCGTTTAAGAATCATACATGTAGAAACAAAAAGAAAGGTGGCTCTGCAATGGAAGGAACAAGACCACATTTTGGCATGTGTTTGCGAATGGTAGCATAAATCCCTCACGATACATGCAGTTTATTGAAAAGAACTGAAGTATTGTGAGGTTTCTCAAGAATCCAAAACTGAGTATTTCTTAATAAGAATGCAGGTAGAAGATGGCAATATTATTTAAAGATTCCGTCGTTTAATTTAAGAAACTCAAAGTAATATTTAAAGTGCACTTTTTGGAACTTTTCAGCTTGTTTTCTGAGAGAAAGTTCTCTCTCTTTCACTCACTCACACACATCAATATCAATACTTATCAATACACACACACACACACAATAATAATAATACACAATAATACACACAATACTACGTCAATACTACTACGAATACTGTCAATAATACTACACAATACTATCAATACTATCAATAATAATACTGGTCATTATCAATGGCCACACACACACAATAATAATAATAATAATAATAATAATACGCCACACACACACATGTTGTAGCCACACACACACATGTTGTAGCCACACACACACATGTTGTAGCCACACACACACATGTGTGTGGCTACAAAAATTTTATAAACAGGTCAATGAAATCAACTCCATTGTATATATTTTGTATTGTATAGAATATTTTCGGAACTAAAAACAAAGTTGTGTATTATGAACTGAAGGATTTTTTTAGCCACTTTTTCTGAAAAAATGAAGACTGAAGTAATATTTTGTTTCTTTTTTACTTCATTTGAGGTTTATGCACTTTTTGGAAATCAAACTTTTCAGCTTTTTTTTGAGAGAGAAAGTTCTTATGGCTACAAAAATTTTATAAATAGGTCAATGCATTGTATAGAATGTTTTTGGAAATAAAAGCAAAGTTGTGTATTATGAACTGAAGGATTTTTTAGCTGCTTTTTCTGAAAAAATGAAGACTGAAAAAATATTTTGTTACTTTTTACTTCATTTGAGGTTCACTTCGCCAAATTCAAGAGATACCGCAACGCTTTTCGAAGCGCCATAGATAAGTGTAATAGAACTGTACATAAAAAACCCTCGAGAATTAAAGTACATGGAACTTAATTTTGAGTAGGTTGTTCTCTCCACAAATGGGAGATCTATTTATTCAGAGAGCATGCCTTTAGGAAACGAAGACGTGTAACTCTTCTGCCTTTGTATAACGCGTTTCAAAATTTTCGGTAATAGTTATGATTTAAACCAGGATGTTTAAATGAATTAAACCATTCCGGGACTATTTATATTAAATGAAAAAGTTTGCAGCCTCTATGAGACCATAAATTGCAGTACAACCCCGATTAACTGAACTAAAGGGGGTGGGGTACCGTTTCGGATAACGATTTTTTCGGTTAAGCCACGGATATCTATTACTATTTTGTATGTAATTACAGTATGTAATTCTGAAATGTTTTGTGTGTAAAAAGAATTCAAAGCGCTCACTTATTCAAACTAAGCTACACTTATATTCTTTATTAAAGTTAAAATTACATCTTTAGGTCGGGTGCTCACCTCTCCGCTTGCCATAGCACAGCGAGTTCTGCCCTTTGAGCCTATCCCTGTACAGTACAGCACGTGTTTTTACTTTCTCTTATACGAAGTATACAAAGAGAAAGTATTGTTTTTACTTTCTCTTATACGAAGTATACAAAGAGAAAGTATTGTAATCGTCAAAAAATTCGAACTCGAGATTTTGACAAATCTCCGCGTTTTAGACCTCCCTGAGTCCGAAAAACACAATTTTGGAATTATGTCTGTCTGTGTGTCTGTATGTCTGTGAACACGATAACTCGAAAACTATTAGAGCTACGGGGATGAAATTTGGTATGTGGTCTTTAAACATAATTTGTAGGTTTCTATCAAATTTTCGACAAAATCCGTTCACGGGAAGTCTGTCTGTCCGCGGTCATGTGAACAGTATAACTCAAATACTTAAATAGCTAGATGGATAAAATTTCTACACAGTTTTATCGTCATGAATGTAGGTCCGTATAAAATTTTAGGCCAAATCCGTCGAAGGGTTGACTGTCTGTCGGTCTGTATAATCGCATACTTGTACAAATTATATCTCATAAGCCCTTTGGCTCAGATAAATAAAACTTGGTATCACGGATGCTAATATTAATTATAGATCTTTGCCCAATTTTCATCTCAATAGGTTGAAAAAAAGGTGTTCTAATTGCATATTCATTTTTTTAATCCGATTCTCCACCCGCATACGTACTTGAAGCAATCTCTGTACACCCGAAGGATTACGTCACTTTGTCCTTGAGCCGGCAAGAGTGGAATCGGTACGCATATGTTTGAATTTGATTCTTTACCTAAATATTTTTCAATCACTATAATCTACAATGAAAAATCTTCTGATAGTCACTGGATTCTGGGTTACAATAGGTTCGAATTTTTTTATCCACGCGGGGGGAGGGGAAACAGAACCTTTTTGGGGAAGTATACGAGAAAGTTAGATTAACCGTATTTTTTTAACCGAGTTTGGTTAACCGTATTTTTACTGCATTACTTTATTGCCATTAGCATTTTACTTATTTCTGAACCAAACATTTGGAAAATGAGGAAAAAGAACTTATTGCACTTAATTTCGCAACTTTTATCACAAAACAATGTATCAAGCAAATTGAATTGTCCGAAATCCAGATTGGACAAGTAGGGATTTTTTCTCTTTTAATTGTATTGGATTTCACTTTCAAAAATAAAACTTAACCAGAATTATGATGCAATAATCAAGTCGAAATAAATTTTTCAATTAACATATGAACTATTTTATTAAAGACTAGATAAATTTGTTAAAAAAGGTGGTTTCATTAAAACTGATATTTAAAAACTTTACAGATTCTATAATACACTATTATAATTCCGAATGCAGCTTATTGCAATATAATGAATTATTACGGAGCTTCTCATTACGGTTGTAGTTAAAAATGTCACAATATCACGTTCTATATTAGAAAAAAGTTCAACTGACTTAGAGTAAGAAATCAAATGCAGAATATTTTTTATTTATCCACAAAAAGTACCAATTTGCATTTTGTATTGTGAAAGTAATTTTTAAGATAAGAATTACCTATCAGAATTGCACTTTCTCAAATAAATCACACCAAACACCTGCTCATTTTAAATATTTGACTGGATTATTAGAATAAATTATGGAAGCATAAGCTGCTTTTATCTTGAATATATGTGAATGTTTCAGCTTAGTTTCTGCATACAATGTGTGCTAATGTGATCGGTGCCAAGTAAACTTCTGTTTTTGATCAGATTGCACGTTCAACGGAAAGTTAGTATATTGCTGGCAACGTATGAAATTCAGACAACCTATAGAATGCATCTGCAAAATGACATACGTAGCTGTTTCATAATATTTTCCGTGATTCCCAAAGCAATGTTTCGACAACCTAGCCATTATATAGTTACATTTAGAATGACGAATGCATTTTTGCAAAGTATGAACAAGGATTTTATCGAATTGATATGTTTCTAAAACGTGACATGTATAAATGGAAAGAGGTGAAATTTTATATAAAAATAGAAAAAGATGAGCTGTTTGCTACTACAAAATAGACAAGAATGGCATTTTTAATTGCTCTTAACTGGCCCTGTACAGACAAACACACGGACACAAGCATGCATACACACAAACGGAAGCACGCGTACGCACACACATACACGCACGCACACACGTTAGCTCTGCACAGGTCCCTGCTTCTATCAAATTCGAAGCAAACATTCTTTGAAGGCCTATGATAAGCACCTTGTGAAGATTTTTTTCAATTAGATTTTTGATTAATTAGATATTAAGTGAATAATTTTAGCGTTTTTTGGTAATAATGGGGACAATTATTTCCGAGAATAATGTCGCACAAAAATCGTTTACACATAATCTTAAAATTTAAAAAAATATATATTTTCATTGATTCCAATGTAATGAATGAATCATATATGAATCATATTATCAATAGAATCAATGTATGAATCATATTTGACCACTCAATTTTTTTTCAAAATTTTAATAATTTTTTGATTATTCGCAGCAATCCTTTTTGTAGTTATAATGAAATCAAATCGTTTTCATTGCTTCTTAAATTCTTTAATCACGTGTTTTTCTAATGTTAAACATTAAGTTATTAAGTTACTGTTTATATTTTGTGTATTGAGGAATACATTGTAAAGCAAGTTTTTATGGAAATTTTGTACTTTTGTTTACAGTTTTGAAGTAATTACCGTTAAAGCTTGTGTGACTTCAGAAGTAATCAAGCATGAAACTTACAGTGTTCCTATTTCTAAATGTTGCTGTTCTTTCCTGTCATATAATTTAAAGTACAAAAACAGGTTATCATTTGGTAAATTTGAAGTTTTGAGTTCTTATTGTACTGCTTGGAATTTTTTTCAATCTGTCAGGAAAACCAATGTAAAATATTAAGCACTTGTGAAACCTATTAAGTGCTACGCACCCAACTCCTATGTTAATTAATTTTAAATTTAATTTTCATATATAATTTATGAGAATATTTTATTTCAGCTAGATTTACACGTTATTGAGTATTGAATCACATAATTTCCTCTTTTACAATAAAGTTCAATTTTCAAAAATTTGATATTCTTGTAAGACATAATTTTCGGTAAATTCACAAGAAATTTGTACATCTTGCTTTAGAAAATCTTTTTTTAATATATGCGTTTTGTGTAAACTATATCGATATGTTTTAATTAATTTTACTATGAATGAAAACTATAAATGAGGTAATAATTCGAAAAATCTCGAATACCGCCTATTGTTTATTCTCCAAGTTCCACTGCATCCATATTCACAGAATTTGTCTTTTTTCAACCATTGGCAAAGTCACTCTTCTTATTTTTAAATTAATTACTATAGTAAAACGGAAAAGAAGTTAATGAAACATTTTAATTTTAACCTCTTTTAAGACAGCTACAAATATATGTGCATTTAGCTTTTTCTCAATTAAAATGCGGTGTTATTAAATTAAAATTCCTCGGATAAGAATTCAGAAGAATGGATGTCACGTTTTTGTCTCCCTCAGAATGTTGATATAAAAAATATAATATGCAATCAAATAAAAAATTGAAATCATTTTTTCAGTTTAAAAATCGCCCGTGTAGAAGTTGATAAATTTTATCATGAAATTTCTTCAAAATCCAACAACAGTACACAATGTTGATTTTTTTTTTAAATTAGTATTTTCAGCACAGAATATATTTTTTGTCATGGTCTTGATTGGAATCCCTTAGATTTTTATGTTTTCAGAAATTTTTAACATGGGTCACGAAACGGTTAATAAGCAAGAAATTTTTATTGAATCAGAAGGAACCATAAAACACATAAATATTTTGATTTTTAAAGATTTCATTTGCATGTCTGTGCCTAAGATTTTGTTGCAATAAAGGGTCCATTTCACATTTTGTGATTCATGAAAACTCTTAAGATTCTTTTTAATCTCGGAAATGTTCGATACAGACCAAATATTTTAGTCTAAAAAATTTTATACTTATTTTTGAATGCGTTTTTTTTAAAGAACAAATCCCAAAAGCGAAATGTAAAAGTTTAAGGATTAATATAATTGTGAAGCAAAATAGAAAATTTAGCTTTGATGACTTAATAATTTCTTTATCAAAGCAAGCTATTTTTTCAAGTTCTTTGTTAAATCCAAGATGAATCTTATGTCGTGTCACACTTTCAAAATTTATATACTTAAAAAAATAATAATAATTCATTTCATTTTCAAAATATTTATGTACTTTAAAAAATTATTTACATAATGTTTAATTTAATTTAGCGTAACTCTGCACTGCAGAATATAACTGTTAGTGACGCGACACTTATTATATTCTCTTGGAGCACAATGTTTTAAGGACAATTTTTATACATTGGACTCTGTAAAATCTTTTTGACATAGATTCTTTTTGTAATCACTTCCCAGAATTTTACTGCGAGATGATAAATATTATCGCTTTAATCTCATTAAATTTCATAATCTCACTTTGATAAAAGATTTAAAATGTATCGAAATAAGATTAAGTAGCATCGGCAAGATCCAACTCGAATTTTTGTCCACTTTTCTTAAACCAGTGATTGGTTTAGACACCCAAAAAATGATTTTAATAATCTAGGCCATAAAAGTGGAGAAGTAAATGTTTAATTTCAACCATAATTGGACATAAAATGAGTATTTTATTTGAGTAGGAACATAACTGAGACAAATAGTCATAAAGTCCGTTCTTCATTTATTTTTCCTGCTGCTTTCACAACATCTTGATATGGGGCCCTCAGCAAAGATCACCCTTTAACGACAGGCAGTTAACTGACGATCGAGCAACAGGGTCGTAAACGGGGAGCGATAGAAAAGGCTATGTTTATGGCGGAAAATGGGCACAGAATTTCCGAAAGCAGCCCTTTTATCCAGAAGTAGAAAGTGGAGCGCAAGAAAACATATCGAGGAAAACTTGGTCAGTATGTCTTTTTTTTTTAGGAAAGAATTTTCCCAAAATATAAATATTTGTTTTAGACACTGAAAGAGAAACAGAATGATGCAATTGCCTGTGTGGGAGTCAAAAGGGAGAGATATAGTTTGTGATATGAAGCTATCACGATTTAAGTTTCCGAAATGAAACTGATATTCGCAAAACTATCGTTTAGTTAAAAAGTTCTATAAGAAATAATTAAAAGAATTGGATATAATTGTGGAAATAATTAAAGGAAAGAATATTATATTATTATCTGTGGTATTAAATAAGTAAATATCAAACAAATGTTTTTGCAAATTTGTCTAATATTAAAATAATTTACTTGAAGAAAGTTAATTATTCTTGTCTTTTCTTTTTCTGTTTCTCACTGGCTGATGTTCAGTACAACCATGGCCTCTTGTATCTCTCCTAAGGATAAAACAGAATATGTGTCAGGTTGCGCTGTACAGGGCATACCGCTTGACTTAAAGTTTCTACCAAATTTGGCACAAATATACTTTGATGGGTGGCAATGTGCACCTAGGAACAATTTTCTCAAAGTTTTAATTAGAATTTAAAATCTTAAAAATTAAGCGAAATTTTGGCGCTTTTTGTTAAGAGCTTCCAAAAATATCGCACAGAAAGGATTTTTAAGGCATGTTAAAATTCAAAAAATCAAATTCTTTTTAACAGTGAAAAAACTCTGAGGCTTTTTAAGCGGAACACGTAGATGCTTTTAATGTCCTTCAATAAAAAGAGGAAAGAAGAAAACAAATGTTTTGCATTAGGCATTGCAAAGATAGACTAGAATTCCATTGTATTTCACCAAGTGCATTATTCAAGCTCACTCAGTCTCTTCTAAATCCCATGTTCACATCTTATACAACAAGAATATCATCCATCAACAAAATTCTTTTAATTGCAAGGGAAATCCAGTTTCCAGAAGAAAATCTCCTTCTTTCCAACAACCACAATTCTAAAATTCCACCTGTCCATCTGCATCGCATCTTTCAGGCACTCACTGCATGATAGGAAAAAAAAGAGGGGCCGTAAAAGACGACCCATTAATTCCCCTTAATCCCTACATCACAAATCCTCAGATGAAGGACGATCCACAGTGGGTGGGCATCATCTCCCAATTTACAATTGCAGACACGGAGGCGCTAACAATATTTATTTCGGACACAGAAACAAAAAGATGAGAAGATCATTTTCGCCTGCAAAACTGGCGAGTTTCAGAAAAGGTTCCGGAGGTGTCATAACAAGCTACTAAGTTGTGGATTTGGTGTATAAATCGGGATTACTTCTCGTGAAGCGTTATCTCTGGGTTTCGCGAGGTTGCGAATGATTGGGCACGGTGGTGTGAAAGCGATGTAATGTTGGTAATTTCATGCAGTGCCGTGCTGTCATTAACGACATTTATTTCCCTCATCTCCACCATTTGGAAAGCATGTGTTGGGATTAAGGGAGATTGCACAAGACGAGCTCTGAAATGGACTCGCGATATGCGAACGGTTTCTGCTGGGAGCGGATTTTGAGATAATTGGCTACGTAGCGTTGTAGTTTGGTTGAAGTTTCAAATAACTAAAATTGAAGATAGTCACTAGATTCTGTTTCAAAAAGCACCTGAAAACATTGTATTTAAAAAGTTTTTTTAAAAAATTATCACTTAATTTTTAATAACTATTGATTCGCTTTTATGTCTAATAATTAATTTCAGTAATTGAAAGCTGATTTTCTGAATCTTAAAACTTATTTTTAAGATATTTTATAAAAGAACAAGTTTTAATTTGATATTCTTAATTTTTATTTTATTTCAAGTTTAATCTGAAGCGTTTAGTTAAGACGATAATGTTAATTTTTTGCATTTTGAATTAGAGAATTCCTTACAATTTTTCCGGTTCACCATTTTAAAGTGTCCGCCATTGATACCAAATGGGTGAAATAAATTAAACTTTAAACCTTTAAAAAGTGAATTTGTGTGAGTTTATAAAATTGGTGTGTAATTGATGAACATACATAAGAACCAACTTTATAAACTTGTATAAAAAATTATTACCGACTTCTTGGCAATAAGATTTAAAATCAAAGTATATAAACAAATGAAGGAAATAAAACATCGAATTCCAGCAAAGTTTCAGTGAAATTTGGAATAAGTTATTTTCTAGTCTTCTTTTTGCATTTTTTTAATTCTCTGATTTAGTTTATCAGTATGATTGCAGCAGCGACTCATTTTGGAAGCCTTATCATGTTTCATAAGGTGTTGCAACATTGCTGGAGAAAGAGAATGTAGTATTATTTGCTTTAATTTTGTGTATTATTAGTTGAATCCAATTAAACCATTCATTTAAAAAATATCGAAATAAAATCTAGAAAAAAAAAGTTTTCAGAATTTTACAAATGAACCATGATTTCTTTAACAGTGTATCGGAACAAGCTGTTGAAAAGTTCTGCTTGATAAACAGTTTTTAAAAATCACGGTCTTTTTAATTTTCTTTTAACAAACTGCGCGTTTATTTAAGTGATGAGATCATCTGTGATCATTTTTTCGATCTAATTAAATTCGGTGAAATCTACAACGGGTCACGTACCGTTCACTTATTATATATTTCTAGGAATCATATCATTATGTGATCTTCTCAACAGAGAATTTGAAAGTCTTCTTTCTTCAGAACTTTTAACTAAAACAATAAATCTGTAATAAATTTTATTGGAAACTATTTCTATGGTTCACTCCAGTTCGTGAGGAAATTACTATCAATACAGATTTTACTGTTTTTGGATTAAATTATATTAGAAGTTTCTCTTCGCAACAATATTTTTACTTTGAATTCAAGCTTGCTTCGGTTATATGCTAGATCCTTAAACAAAAGTAGCTTTACCAACTAAAATTTATCCACAATACTCTGAGAATCGTCTCAAGTCTTAAAATAAATCAAAAACTTGGAAATGATGTTCTAATTTTTCCATCTCGACACCTAGCCCTTTCTTTTTTAGGAAATAAAGTAAAAAATTAGTTAGGATAAATAGTAAGGTCATTAAAAATAGAAAAACACATTAGTAGATAGAATAGATAAACATAGGTATTTTATTAGAAAAATATCGTAAATACTTTCAATATTCTTTGAGATTTAAGATTAGCCATTGACGAATAATAGAATAGTCTCTACAGAGCAAATTAAACATACCTACTGAAAAAATAGCGAATGCAGAGTTATAAGTTTCTTTTTCAATCGAGGAACCATTTTCTTTTAATGACATTCATCATCTGAATCTTGATAGCATTTAGAAGGCGAATGCAAGCAATAATTTGAAAAATTAATTATACGCAAGTTTTTCTCACGAATTAGAAGAAAAACTGTCAAAATAATCAATCAATACTGATTTGATTTCTTATAAACAAAGTGTAAACGCATTCATCCCAAAGTTTTTAAAAAATATGGAAAAGAAAATTTCACAATCGACCCTAAATAGTTTCTAATTTTGAAATATTAAAGTCATGAAAACTTTCATAGTCTTCTTCTTTTCGATTCTTAAACACTTGCAAATGAAATAGTTAATACAATCATCTTGAATTTATAGATTTTTATTAGAAAGCGCTATTTTACTATTTTTAATTGAATCTTCTTTTAGTTATAATGAATTAACGCTTTATTTTCATATTAAATTTCCAACTTCGGAAACATCAGAATTTGTGATCGCGATAATATTTCTCATTCCAAAAGGTATTGCGTATGGAAACAGTTTGATAAATTTTTAATTTGCCTCAAAACTCAAGACTAAAAATATATTAATAAAACGCAAGCCTATTATCTCATTCATGATGAATTTCAAGAATATTGTTTAATATACAATGTAATAACTTCTTCTTCACTATAAAATGTTTGTGCCATTTCTTCTAAATTTAATATTGTAATTAAAAATGCATATGAGAGCTACAATTAAGCATTTATTTGTTTTTGATATAGTGGAAATTCGGAACTGAATAATTGAAGCAGATATTTAATGCAGTTATTCTTAGCCTTTTAATATTTAGGACCCATTTTACCACAAAAGTTTTAACAGCGGCCCCTTCCAAAAATGTTTGCTTTATTTTATCCTCTTTTAATGAATTCTGGAATTTTACATAATTAATATCGAAATCCTTTTTGTTTAATTTTATGCATTTACGTATTTTTGGGCATGGCATTGTATTTTAACAGAGTGCTTATTTTCTTATTTAGGTTTCAGCAATTGTTGTATTCGATATTTTTTTTTGTTAGCTCATATTTCCCAAGGAAGCATGCCCAACAGGCCGAGAACTACTTGCTCAATCCCTTTCACATTTCAAATTTCAAGGGCAATCCTTGGTTACATATAGTGCATCTCACAAAAAATGTATTTCTAATCCAACCTTCAACCCATTCGTCGAAAAAAATGCCTGGGCTCTCTCGGGAGACAGCAAGAAATGTATAATAAATGAAATCCAATCGGCGCAATAAATGATCCCAGCCGAATGATAAAACAAACAAGCCCACTTTCATCGTGCCGACGTCAGGTCGGTTGAAAGCCCTCCTGGAAGCGTGACTGGGAAGCCATCTCAGCGACACCTAACTCTTCCCTCTCTCGATCCCTGCCACCTAATCGATCATGGGCCGAGCAACGATCCCCGAGGTGCCATCCATTGATCGACGACAGTAACGATTTCTTCATTAATGAGGGGTGTTTTCCACGTGTTGCCGCTTGTAATTACAGGGTGGCATCGAGGAAGTCCATTGGTGACGAACTTCTGCAGCTCTCCTTTCATTAGGTGACTTCTCTTCTTACCAAATGATCGTTTGCCTCTTGCGAGCCTTTTCTCGGGGTATTATTCATTACTGAGAAGAGGCGATAGGTGTGGCAGCACCAATCTACCAAGTGGTTAACGGTTTCGCGCCGCTTTGGCGGCAGACTTTCTGCATGGCCTTGTTAGTGGACAGGGCTATCGAATGTCGCGATGCCTTTTTAGAGTCACGGTTCGAGAATAATTTAGCAACGATTGAAAGTTTCAATCACCTACAGATGAATGAGCAAATAAGGTTGGATTTTACAGTTTGGGAGATTTCCTCTCTAGCATCAAACCTCTTTTGGTTAACCGATCCGTCCTGTAATAGTCTGTGAATAAGTGTAGTATTTGAAACTTGCAACTTAGATCATTATATTTAGGATGTCGTAGTGGAAGCAAAATTTTAAAAAGTACCATTGGTTTATACTAGAATCAGATAAGGAAATATAGCTCACATTTTATGGCTTGGTAGTGTTTACATATTACATCTTCTTTTAAGGGCCGATTGTAGGGATCATAATAGTGTTAAAGCTTAAGGTTTGTTTGAGATAAATTGAGGAGAAATTTATCCCAATAGGTAAAATTTTCAAAATAATGGGGTTTTTTTTGGAAGGGACAACCATTTTTTTTATTTTTAGATGTTGATACCAAACATAAGAAAAACTTCCTTGCATTGAAATATTTTATTGACATATCGTATAAAAATGAGCTGAGAAAATTTCACTACTTTGATTTAATCTTAATTAAAATGCATGCATTTAAACATGTTACAATGTGCAGTAAAATAATTTAATTTTACATCACAGAGAACCATGTAAAATATTTAGGGGAAAATTATCTGCAACACGTTATATTTTAATGTAAATGTAATCATCTCAAATTATTTATTTTTCTCTTGCATTTTATCAGACTTATAAAGTGCAGCAGAATATTTCTGACATACAAAGCAATTAGATATTGTTAAACATGCATTTTCACATGATCTAACACAGACCATGTTTATCCCAAATACCGCTTAATATTATGCACTTTTTCTAAGATATCGGACCTAAAAGTTATCATAGACTAGCGACGACGGCTACAACTGACAGTTTTAATGATGACGATGTTAGATCTTAAGGATAAAGCTCAGGTAATCCAAAAGACATGACGATCAGAATACATATTTATCCCAATTAGTTTGAATTATCGAAAATTTTGCTTATCTTTTTTCTTCCTTTCACGGGAGAAAATACGTTATTTGCTGCACAGGAAATTCCATAAAATATCTATTAAAACACACGAAAGATAAGATAGCGGCAATGCGGGATAAGAAGACCACATGCTTAGAATACCTCCGATATCAATAACGTATTGTATAATATGGGACGGAACATCGCGCTATCACGGAGATTGATAGTGTATTCATTGGATTTAATTTTATGGTTGAAGTGTTCCCATTTAAGAAGTTATTGCATATCCTTTCAAAAACAAAAGGAGTGAGATTATCACTTCTTTTTTCCCCATTTTTCTTTTAGAAATTGCTATGATTGCCTTACGTAAAAGATAAATCTTAAGCATGAATCGACAAATTTTAAATCGAAAATCTGTTTCATAAAATTGCAGTTAAAAAGGTTTTGGGAATAATATTACACAAGTACATAAATAAAAGCGATACTTAAATAAAAATTGTTTGGATTAGATTTACGAAAAGAATTTAATCCTGAGACATTTATTTATACCTTTTACTAAACGATGTTTCGTTTTGAGTAATTGTTATACCATTACAAATCTCGTTTGTTATTAGCAACAAAACGTATTTCTTACTTGCTTTTACTTTTAATGATTATTTTTTATTTATTTTATAAATTAGAATGGCGAAATTTTAATTCAGAACATAAGATTATCAACCCTATGCACAATCAGTTACAAGCTGGAAAACAAATGAAAAAAATCTTTATTAGAATTATTATTTTAAAACATTATAATTAACGTTCATTTACACAACAAAAAGAAAATCTAAAATAATTATTTTTATAATATTCATAAGCTTAATTTCAAATTAAAGTCTTTCCATTATTATTTATAATTTCATTGAAAATTATATAGATTTCAATAAAAATATATAATGCCTAAGACTATGTTAAATACAAAGAATCTGTGTAAATATTAACAATTTTTGAAATGTATCAGAATTATTTTTATCGTAATATTATCGTTATATTAAATATTCACCTGAATCAATATGTTGTGTACCACTAATAACGTTAATTACCAATTCTAAGTAATTGGACACAATTTTTTAAGGGCACGAAACAAAATTCTGAGATTGAATGATATAATTAATCAATAGAAGTCAGAAATTTTAATTATTTTAATTAATTTTGGCTTAAATTAAGAAGCTTAATTAATTAAGGCAAAAATTGCTTTAAATAATAACAAATCTTCCTTTATGCTGGATATTGCTTTAAATACTCTTTCCGCTTTGAAACAATAACGCTTTGAGCGAAATTAATTCAAAGCGGAAAATCTTTTGTAAATAAAATTTCAACAACAAGTAAGTGTAGTTCAATTCGGCATTGTGGATTTGAATAATAATATTTAATTTGCACTAATTTTGTCCATTATATTGTCATCATATTAATGAAAAATATGAAAAAATAAGTTATTTGCTAACGTAAAAATATACATGGTAATGATATAACAATTTTAAAAATTCGTGTACCTGTTAAAAAGAAAAGCAGAAATTGCTGTCAACATTCACAACTTTTTTCCTTTTGCTTAAATACGTTGCACTTGGATAGAATTATCTTATTCGTTTGGAATGAAAAGTCATGAATTTTGATTGAATGAATGAACATATAGAAAAAGTTCTGTAATCTTTAAAAAATTGAATCCCAAAATTTTGATGAATTTCGACGTTCTATATTTCCTCTTGTCCAAAAAAGCCATTTTTTTATGAATTAATTTTTTAGGAAAAATAATTCAATTTTGTCTCTTTATGCTATTTAGCATATTTTTGTCATTAATCTGTTAGCTTATTCTTCGGAATTATAATGGATGAATTATTTTTTTCTCTTTGAATATCGCTTTTCCCTCTGAAGTATAATGCAATTGACTTTTCCTCCGCACATACATTTCGAAACTGTAGTAAAAAAATAATCTATAATAAAATTGTCCAGAGATGTTTGTAAAGCTGGGCGAAGTTTAAAATAACCCCGTCCCTTTTGTTTGAGTCATTATTGAACGAGCAGATCGGATGACTGTATAAGAATATTACCTCTGCTTTCAACAATGAAAGCGAAACATGCAATTAAATATTTGTTTAAACAATGAAAATGGATTAAATTAATTGCGTTTCAACAATGAAAAGTATTGTTGTAAATTATGCAATAATTTTTTTTTAAATGATTAAAATTAGAGAAAAAATTGTAAAGTAACTCAATTGATATCATTAAAAAGGTAACTTTTTGTACTTTTTATCATTTATTTCTTATGCACTCTGCCAATGTGCATGAGAAATAAATGATTATTATTTATGTATTACGTCTTTCGTGACTAAATCTGTTAAAATCAGTTCTGAGATATGGTTTGCAGGGAAAAAGCCCTTCTTAGATGGGCACAAATTTTCAAGTTTTCAATAAAAACGTTTGTACAATTTTATGAGATCTGTATTACTGTCGGATACATATATGTGTTCAAGCAAAACCATGATGCCATAAGAGTTTAGTTCATTTAATAATTTACAGCATCAAATAAATTTGACGAGTTTCGAATTCCCTTAGAGTAAGTACCCGCTAAAAATGTTTAAGATGTGCCGAATGGGTATGCATACTTCAAATTCAGAAACACAGCGCTAGATGATTAATGGTTAAACCTTGTCGGCTTATGGGAAATGAAAAAGATACAAATAAAACCGCCTTTATTTGTTTAATTTTTATCTCGAAAATCTCTTGTCTGGACCTTCCCGCACCCACTGTACATTCCAGACCAAAGGCATGGGAAGTGAGGGAAAAAACAAATAAATCGTCATTCCCACATTTGTGGATTCCATTTACCGATGAGCATACCCCACTTTTCATCACTTCGAGATGAGAAAGTCCGATAAAAATGTTCGAAAAGTAGGAGTAGGAGGAGACGGTGTGCTCACTATCTACAAGATGCAATTTTCTCAACAAACATTAGTTTTCGGTACCACAGCACCGTTAATTGAAAAACAAAGTATAAACCCCGCTTCACTTCCGGTATTCATAAAACGATTTTTCATCCGGCTATTTAATCTTTAGAAAGTTATTAGATTTGCGCTCAGGCCAGTTCTGGAAACCTGTTTAAGGAAGATTTAGTGTGTGCACTTACTTACCAATTCTGAGTAGATTTTCCTGTTCGTAATTTAAGCTCTACAGGCGAAATGCAGATATTTAGGCAACGTTTATTGCTATCTTCTGAAGTATTGATTGCTAACTTCAGTTTGCGGCTTTTCATTTTTCACACCACGGGTGTCATACCTTGTCACCTACTATACTCGCATCTGCATTTAAATAGGCTTATTTAACGCAAGACCCGAAACAACATCAACGACATTTCAATCGCTGCAATTATGTTTCAATGTAGCAAAATTATGAAGGGATTAGGAGAAAAAACACTGTTATTTGGAATCACTTAAAATGTTTTAAAGCATACAGATGTTTATAAAAGAAAAAAATGTCGTGTATCACAGATGGTAATAAAAGCACAATCTGAATATTCATTATGTGTTTAATGCTTTTTCTATTGCTGCGTTATTTTATAAAGCAATATGCGGAATGTAATAGTCGGAATAAATGCTTTAAACGCGATTTAAAAACTATTTTCTAACAAATTCACGCAATTTCATACATAATTTTTATCTAAAAACCATTAAAAATTGTAATCGTATTAAAAGATTCTTAAAAAGTGCATCTGTAAACTTGCTCATAAGGAAATTCACACACAAAAGAAAAATGTCACAATAGTGTAGTGTGTAATAGTAATGTTTATGAAAGGTTCTGAATGAAAGAGCTGTCATTAAATGTCACATGTACAGAAATAGGCAAGATTTTTCGCTCTAAAAGAAATGAGAGATATTGTTCACCATAAGTCGTAGTCTCTATACAATCATGTAATTTCGATTTTTGTTACATACTTTTCCATTGCTTAGTTGAAGATTATGAGAATCAGATTTACGGCACATTTCAGCAAATTTTGAGTAGCTAAATATTCCAAATGTTTGTTTACGAAGTTTAAACATTTGAAGTTGAAACCATTTAGAAGTGAAGGAAATTATTTCAGTGTTTCGAAATATTGATTACTTTAGTAGTATTTTGATTTCTTGTTTACGAAATATGCAAAGAGAAAGTATTTTAAGCATAAACAAATTAGAACTCGAGATTTTGATAAGTTTCCACGCTTTAGATTCCCCTGGGTCCGAAAAAAAATATTTTCGAAGTTGCGTCTGTCTGTGAATACGATTACTGAAGAAAGCTAATCAGTTAGATAGACAATCTTTGGTACGCGGTCTTTAAAACAAATTTAGATCTGTATCAAATTTTGGACAAAATCTATCTACGGGAAGTCTGTCTGAATCTCCTCGTGCTCTCGAACAGGATTATT
>BGPR01000163.1:389696-488821 GCA_013235015.1 Araneus ventricosus | reverse complement strand
AAATCTTTCTATATATGAATAGTCGTGCGTGCAACCAAAGATAGACATCAATCAAATAACTTAATTATTTGCTCTCGTAATTTATCATATTCCGTTTCTGCTTGTAAAGTTAAGATTAAAGCGTTATCAAAACCGGAGCCATAATTAAAGTTAGTCTTATTCAAAGTTAATTCAAAATGAAAAGTTTAAATAAAACAAATAATATAAAAAAATTTTAAAAGTCAATTCCTACTTAGGTCAACAAAGAAAAATTTTATTTTAGATATTTTTTTCTCCCGTATAAAACTAAAATTAATTAATTCAATTTAATTAATGAATTAATATTTGAAAAAACTGTATTAACATCAAGTGTCATCCACTACAAGTTTTAAAGAATGTATTTGAACTGGAGTGGATGAATAAAAAGTATTTTATTAACGATTGAAAATTTGAACAAGATAAATAAATATATATATATATAGGGAGAGTGTGAACTAATCGTAGGAATTGAAAAAGACTAAAAGACGTAGTCCTCAGACAATGAAGTAGTCCAAGCGGCAGCGCACATCTCAGCACCATAATGGAAGAAAAAGTCTAAGAAGTATTAGTTAGTCGTGTACGACTGTCTACGTTGCCAAACGGTAATGAGAAGAAAATAGAAATCAGAAATCGAATGGGATGAACCTATTTAAGAAGAATTCTTTTCCGAAGAAAGAATAAAATTTACTTATTTCGATTTGACTCTGTTGTAGTGAATTAAGCTATAAGAAATAAAATACAGTTGGCTATAAGCTTTAAAAAAATGTCAATAAAATAGACTCCCATCGATAGCATCAAATTTTTATGAGAAATAAGCAGCAAAATTCTTAAAACTTTTTATTCATTCGATAATGTTTTAATTAAGTTTTCTACACTGAATGAATTATTAAATTTGTCGAAGTTATAATAAATAACAAGGAATAAAATCTTATTGCTAGAACGTTTCAGATAATACTTGAGGTGAGAGGTCATTATAGACCTATGGTCAATTTTCAACCTCTGCCTAACTGAAAAATATGTTACACATAGAGTTCTTGCGCTGTAAACAGTTCACAGTCATAACAAAATTTATTCTAGAGACTACTCAACAAAAATGAGATTCCGGTTCTGTTGTTTTATTTATGATTTCACTTTGAATAAAAAAATTTGTGGTCCACTGCCAAGTTCATAGACCGAAGTCCAAAACGATAAAATATTGTATTAAGTCAATGGGTACTTCCAGGCCTCTCTTTTTAAGACTTGACCTCAAAAAAACATTTTTTTCCTAAAAAATCCTTCATTCTAAAGTTAAATGTAGCAATAAGTTTATTGCTAGCGAACAAAGATTTTGAAATATTTGTATATACATCAAAAGAAATAACTTTAAAACGCCCTAGCTATCATTCGACTGATGAGTACCAAGAATACAGACCTCCCACATTGTGTCTATTCATGGATAAACAAACTTATTGCGCTCAGAGAGCAAGAATTCCATTACAACGATTATGTATGGAGAAATTCTTTATTAAATATTTTATTACTGTTCATTCTATGTTAAAATAATATTTTATACTTTTTCCATAAAATAAATGAAATGCTCCTGATGAAATGGGATACTCCCGAAATAATAGAAGAAAAATATGAATTATGCGAAATAACAAACTATTTTCACATCGCAACTAATATATCATAACATACGCAACGACTTTATGCTATTCTTTTATGAATATGCCGTGAATGTTTTTTTTTAAGTTTCAAATGTCGATTTTGAAAATTTGAATATTCATAATCTTTAAAGGCGTTAACGTTTGTATTTTTAACGAAATGTTTATTGAAGCTTCATAAAATTAATCTTTACATCCAATGCAATTTTCGAAACACCTTGTGAGGTATGTTTACTCAGAGAATCTAAACTTTGATTGATGAAGATGGATAACTGAAAATGCAACCAGTACAATGACAGGCAATTTTTTGCTCTGAGAATTGCGAAAAATGTATAGTCTAAGAGGCTTGAAAAGAATTTTTAAAAAAGGGAGGAAACGAAAGAGTAAATAACATTCAACTATGCTTTCATTAGACTGCCTTCAAAATTCTTATGCTACAAGTTGCCTATTTACAACATCATACCACCTAACAAAACCGTCAGCTGACCTAGAACCACTTCGGTGGAAAAGAGTTATGAACAACAACAATTCTAGGGCGAAAATCGGAAAACTCATCCACTTCATCGCGGAAAACGAAACACTCTTATTTCCAAAAGGTGGCGACAACAACTAGCCACAGACCCAATTAACCCTATGTATTCATATTCTCTCTTCTTCCATCATACATAAGGCACGACCCTCTCAAATTCAACAACACAGCGGCCTGAAAGACTGAACTTAAAAATATATTATATTCTTTTGTTCTAAATATCCTGTTTTTTGTATCTTTATACAAAAGTTGTACAGTGAAACCTCTTCGAACGGCCACCCCTGCATAGCGGCCACCCCTCTTAACGGCCAATTTTTCGTGGCACGGATTTTTCGGCCCATAGACCTAATGTTAAAATAACCCCTAGCAACGGCCACCCAACCCCTCTGAACGGCCGCCGAGTGGGTTCGCCCATCCCATTTAACAAACGCATCGGTTAGAGATTTACTTTTTAAACTGAAAAACGAACTGAAAAAATGGTTTTTTTCCGAGAAGGGTGAAAACTTAACTGTCACAAATTGTATCCTTTTTTCAAAAAATGTAAAAAATTATTAAATAAAGTACTATTTTCTCTTTAGATAAGTCTCAAACTTCATTTTAAATAAGAAATATGTGCCAGACTCTTTTTATTATGTATTATAGCAATTACCTTGTAATTGTAACGAAACCCCTTTAGAGCGGCCACCCCCTCTGAACGGCCAATTTTTCTCGGAACGGATGTATTCACTGTATTTTTTTTTTTTTTGCTCTGGCTTTTTCAATAAAGTTTCACGCATACCCAACCAACCGACAGGGAGCCGTCCTGGCTCCGAGTTCGGGGGTATGCTGTGGTGTTATGTCTTCAAAATTCTGAACCTCAAACGTTTCTAACCCCTTAACAGCGCAGTTTTCCGTGCCGTTTAATTAGAAGACCCTCTTCTGTTTTTGGAATGTGTTGTCTCATTGATTCAACCACATGCCTATAGAACACTTGAAGTGTTAATGGGTTACCGGTCAATTTTGTATCGAATGGTAGCCTCTATGAATGACTTAGTTTCAATTTATAAGAGTAAAAATGCCATAATTCGAATTGAACTCGGGCATAACTGTTGAGGTGTTAAAGACAATTATTTTCATTTTAATCATTTCACTTAAGCAGATTGGAGACATTTTTGAAATTAAGACAATGCTTATTTATTAACATGTGGATATCCTTTAAGAACATTGAGAAGTATCTAAAAAATTGGCTCTTTTAAGTATTTACGCGTTCATATAATTCAAAAAATCATAGAAAGGGCTTCTGGAATGATTTAATTATGGAAAAAAAAAGCGAGGAGGCCATGAAAATTGTTTTAATCTATTTAGATGGAAAAATGTGTAAAAAATAAATTGTTGTGAAGCAATCCGAACAGCTTGAAATTATAGTACAGCAGAGTTTCAGTTATCCGACATAAACGGGGATGGCTCATGTCGGATAAGCGAAAACAACGGATAATGGGGGTATAGAAAAGGGAACACTTGTTGAAAATACCTTGTGCTTCTCTAAAAAATAGTAAATGAAAAACTCCATGAAATACAGTGCACTCCCGATTATCCGGGTTAATCACCGGGAGGGAACGCCCGGAAAATAGAAAAACACGGATAATCCGAAAACTCCTTTTTATTAAAGAAAAAATCAACATCAGTTCAAAAATATAAAATTTACTTACATTTGCATGCTGTATAACATCAAACTAGGAATTTTCCTTTTAACATTTACTGCTTTAAAAAAATCTGTAATGCGTCTTTGCTTCTGCTGTTTGTTCATCTCTTGTCGTATATCGACACAAATTTTACGAACCGCAGTAATGTCACCGTAATCAAATCCTCTTTGTCACATATAATTTAACAAAGTTTCCACAGATTGTAGAGCAGCAGAATGAGAAATTGCATTTCCCTCATTTAGTACATCTTCTACATCAGTACTAGCTGAATCTCCATGATCAAGTTTTTGAAGGATTTCTAATTTTTGTTTAACATTTAAAACGTTTCGTTTTCGTTTCACACCACTCATTTTTACCAGTAAAAAATTTCACGCTACTAACTGACGATAAACGAGACGCAAAAACTAAAGGAACACGTGCGAATGTGAAAGAAGACGAAGAAGTTAAAGAATGACGTGTCGGGAAGAAGCGTGTTCGAACGAGAAATGAGCTAGCAGGAAGTGGATAATTCATTTCTCGGAAAATTAGGGGTTGAACCGGTAGAGATTGCACGTGGAGGAAGAAAAAAAATCTATTCTTTAGCCTCCGATGTCGCGGCTCACTAGTTTCACGGAATGAATCTCTCGATCGAACATCAACATCGATTTTACATGCATGATAAGCGTGAAAATGTTTCTCGTTAAATTTTTTTTGTGTGTCCGGAATGAGCACGGATAATACGCAAACCGGATAATACGCGCGCGGATAATAGAGAGTATACTGTATTTTTATATATTTAGAATAATTAGCAAAACCAGAGGATCAATCCGCCAGCCCCAACCACTGGACCGATTTCAACAATTTTTATGTCATATGAAAACCTTATGACCCCTAGTGTGTCATCAATGGTCTCTTGCCGCCCACCACTCTTCAGTTTTGCGATACATTGCAAAATAAAACTTTGGTAGAGTTTCTCAGCCTCTACAAAAGCCAATTCGCCAATTTATTTCCCACGTTGCAAGCATAGTCACAGGTCATTAATATTGCGGGCATAACTAATAATATAACTTTAAATGAGAAAAATTGCCAAAGGAGCAAACAGAATTTTCAGTTTCAGTTTTTTCCATTGTTTAGATTTTTTTTACAAGAACAATATTATTTCATATCCACGGCGCATTCAAAATAGAAACAGCTAGAAATTATAAATTTGGAGACGAGGTATTCAAAGGTTTATTATTTAACTGAAATTTGAAACTCTTGAAATGTATACGCGATATATAGTGTGGCGATGCTGCGGTTTCGTACTAGATAACGGAGTTTCTTTCTGATTTGCCGTTCTTTAAAAGAAGATTCTAAGTCTGTAGCGGTTACAATCAGCTGCCTTCTCCTTTCTTTGGTAGGTGGCGCTACTGGAGCCATCTTTTTCCCATGATGCCTCTCTGTCATTTTTGTCTGTGTGCTTCTCTCGTGATGTTGTTCTCTGTCTTGTCTTGTGTCTTATAACTTTAATGTTCTGTGCTGTGGAACGTAGCCTAATAAAAAATGGTTCCTAAAATTGAATGGATTCTTCAACAGCACTACACACAAACTTGAGTCTCGTCCCTCTATAAGTCCAAAAAATTTTATTTCCAGAGTTTTTTCCATTTCTAGGAGAGAGTTAGAGAGAGAAATGGAGGAAGATCAACCCTTTCCCCTTGCTTACCAGAAGTCTTGTGGCTGAAATGCACGAATTAGGGAAATGTTTGTTTGAAAATGAAAAGAGATAGTTATTTTGTGATTGACAAGAAAAAGTCACGGTTGGGATTGCATATCGAATCTACATTTTAATAGCATTGAATCAAAATACCGGTTATCAAAATCATTTAAACAAAACACTGGACACAGATCGGAGGTGGAACATCGAATTCCGGAGTTTATTTACAAATGACTTTTTAGACGTTACTTTCAATCCTTTCATGAATATCCATTTCCTAATATGTGAGCATAGTTTAAAAAAACCGGTGGAATTTTCGAAACCGTCAAACACGGCGTGGGAAAATACGATTAAGAGAATGTATAATTGTTACTTGGCTCGGAAATGCTACTCGTGTTACTTTATTGCTCTTCGACTTGCGAGAACTCTCTGCACTTAACGGAGGCTTTGTTGCAATGGCTTAGCGTGGGTGGCGACTGTAGTGAGTTGATTCCCTTTTGTTACTTTTATAGTTCTTGGAAGTGTGTGTTTCCTTTTTTTCAGTAATGGACGGGAAGAAAAAAAAAGAAAGGTTGGTTTATTATTGGAATGGGCATCTTATAAATAGACAAACGTGTAGCTTTAAATAGTGTCAAATGGAGACGAAGATAGCGCTGGTATTCGACATGGCCCTTTTTTTAAATCTCTACTCAGTCTGTTGCTACTACTGTTTTTCTTCATTCATTACGTGTCTCGCGACAATGAAACCGTTGTGTTTTTACAAACTATGAGTCGTGTTTTCGTTCTCGAACTGAGCTTCTTAGTTTGACTTCGACAAATTGCGGCGTTGCTTAAATGGATAACTCTTGTTTTTCGCCTTCGCCGTTGTTGTGTTAAAAGTCATCGGATCCATCAAGTTCCTAACTGCTATCTTTTCGTTTCAGAAGAACTTTTTAGAGCAGAAAAAAAAAAAGAATGAAGATTTTTTTTGTTCCAGGTTTCAAGTCTGAGGCTACTAAAGTCTCTACGGTTTACAGATTTGGAAAAAAAAATTAATCTGAGAATTATTATAAATTAGAATATTATTTTCTCGCAATCTACTTCCAGATTTTTTCGTATTTTAATTATTTATGAATTTACTTAAACATACAGCGATTAGTCAGCAAAGTTTTATTTCATGTCAAAATGAACAGCGACTTTTTCAACCACAGCCAGAGCCATCTTATCCATTGGGTAATTAGGTTGTAGCCCAAGGGCGCCGTTGAGCCAAAAGCGCCTAAAAATTTACAATACTGATTTTATTCTAATTTTGAACCAAAAAATGTATTTAAATAAAATTTTAATATGTTAAAGTAAAGAAATAATTAGGGGGTGTAACTAGACAGTAATCGATTTTGTAATGTTAGATAAATATGTATATATCATTTCAAAAAATACTCATATAGAGACTATTAGTGAGAAAAATCTTAAATTATGCGTGTAATAGAAGTTACCTACAATTAGGGATGTAACAAATAGGGATTTGGCAGAATAACCGAATACCGAATATGCGGCGAAATTTCAACCAGAATACCGAATATTCGGCGGCCTAATACTAAATTTTTAAAAACATTTCACTTTTGATTATAAATGAAATACTTTTCAAATTTTAAATGAAAAAATGAAGTTAAATAAAATTGATTTTTTCATTATTTGTATATTTAAAACTTTTTAATGCTTTTATGTATATTTGTAATATTTAAAATACCTTAATTCCAATAATACATAATGAGAAACCCTCACTATTTTGGGATTTCTTTAAAAAATGAAAGAACCAACATTGCAGAACATAACAATAACAAACACAGAAGAAAATGAACGAATAAATTAAAATTACTAGAAGTAAATTCCTATTTTGGTAAAGAACTTCTAATATGTTAATTGTTGGGGAAAAACTGCAGAAGAATTTCCAAGGTTTGCAAATTTAGCAAGAAAATTATTTTGAACGCCTGCGAGCATTATATAGAGAAACTTTTTTTTTCTAAAACTGGTAATATATGAACCATATGGAACAGACTTCTATAAATGGTATGCAACATTATTAAATACATTTATGTACTATACAACTTAAAATTGTATACATATTTAATTTCTTTTTAATAATAAACGAACCGGCATGTAATTCTATGATATTCTTTATTAAATATATTTCAAACAATATTTAAAAAAAAATATTTTATCCTGAATTTATTCTGCTGAATATCTGTGTAGCTTTCGGCCTGATCGAATATTCGGGGAAAGGCCAAATAGGCCTGTTACATCTCTAGTTGGTAATATATGTCTATGAAACGAAACGGAACAGACTTTCTCCTGAAATGCTGAAAAATTATTGTTCTTGGATCATAATTTCAGCCTTTTCAATGATAAATTATATGTAACTTTATTGAATACTAGCTGTTATGCCCGGCGTTTCTCGGGAATAAAATACTTTCATGTCTAATATTTTTTATGTAAAAATTACTTTTGTATAGAAAATTACAATACACAAAATTCTTTTATTGTTTGAAATGTTTTTAAAAAATTAAAATGAGAATATCAGTTGAACCAGACGATTTTTAAAAACCGCCGATTGCTAATTTTCTCCGTAAGTTATTAGTATTTATTGCATAGGTACTTCAAATTTTGTTCATAAATCTTGCAGTATAAGAAAGATTTTAACGGATGTTTTGGGACAATTACATAGTAAATATTTCATTGAGACAAAGCGTTAGAATAAATGTGAATAAAAAAATAATAAAATTCGTCTTCATCCAAAATTCTTCTAGTGTGATCTAGCAACAGTTCTTATGCATTCTTGTTGTTCACCAATAAAAAAGTGTTATAAATTGTAAATTTTATACACAACGTAATTTTTGAAAAATTATTAAAATGAGGGCAACGAATTGAACGGAAATGAAACTTGTGTCATGAGAAGCTAATTTGTTAAACTTTTATTATGTGTAAAAATAGTTTTGTGACGTAATACATATTTTCGAAAAATATCACGGAAAATGTCAAAATCTTGCTTAATTTCCAATTAACCGAAATTTTAATAAGATTTGGAGCTTTTAAAAGTTGACGGTTGACTCTCTTCTTATATAAAATATATTTATAAAAATAAGCAAAAATTTCAGAAATAAATGTAAATTAATTCAAAGTCTAACCGTTGCCTAGCAACGGAGTAACTATAAATTTGCGTTATTTCAAAATCGTCTGCATGTAATTAACAATTATTAAACTTTAAAAAATTAATAAAAAATTAAGGAAAAATGTCACAGATATAAAATTGATATCCCTGGAAAGGTAAAATTTTGAACTTTAAGATGGTATAAAAATACTTTTGTCGGACAATTTGCTCTGAAGTTACGGAGGAAAAAACGGTTTTGGTTAATTTCCAATTAACTGACTGTTTAATTAACTTTTGAGTTTAGAACAGTTCTTAAGTGTCTTCCCCTTGTCTTAAATAATAAGTGTGCTAATTTGTTTGAAAATAGTCCATTGGTTTAGGAGGAGATGTGGAACATAGCCACAATGACTTTTATATATATTAAGATACTTATTCACTATGTAACTGATATGTAATTCTGCAATATTCTTTTTTAAATGTGTATTTAAAAGCACATTTAAAAAAATTATTATCTTGAAATATTCGGCGAAAATCTGCTTAGTATACGGGGAGCCGAATATTCGGCAAAAGGGCCGAATACCGAATAGTTGCCGAATATTCGTTACATCCCTACCTGCAATACGGAAGCTTACTCGTAAAATCTTGTTTTGAAAAGACGCTGATTTGCGAAATTGTAGAGCGTCAATAAGAGAACGGGTGAACAAGTTAATTTCTTTTTTCTTTCTCCTAAATTATTGTAATAGTTAGGTATTTTCGTTGAGGCTCTCAAATTTCTAGTTACGGTTCTGATGGGGCACCACATTACTCTACCCGGGGCACCAAATTACTCTACCCCGGGGCACCAAATTACTCTACCCCGGGGCACCAAATTACTCTACCCCGGGACACCAAATCACTCTACCCCGGGGCATGAAATTTCTCTACTCTGGGGTACCAAATTACTCTACCCCAGGGCACCAAAATTTTTTAAGACGGTCATGATCACAGCTATTGTTTAGAAGCAGTGATTTAAATGAATGCCAATATTATTAAATTGAAAAGTGCAACATTTTTTAATGTAGTCTCATTTGTAAGTTTGTAAGTACAAAACTTCACTATCTGATAAAGTTTAAATTTTAATGTTCATAAACTGAATTAAATCCAAAAAATGGTAAATAGTTCCGGGAAAATAATAACTTTCTTAATATCTCATAAATTAAAAGCTGCTATTTTTGAACAGAACTTCTTTACTTCATTCCAACAGTAAATCTTAGTTGCCAGTGAAACTCGCCCCGCTTTGACTTCAAATTAATTCTTAACTTGCATTTGTAAAAAAATTATTTTTATTAAAAGAATTATTCAAAATTAGATGCGGAGGTGCATGGTACTTCGTATCAAGAAGAACTCCATAATAGACACTCCGTCAACGTACCCTTACGATTTTCTTTAAATCGATCTGGCAATATGAAGAATCAAAGTAATTTTGAAAACTTTTTAGGGTATAAGAAAATAATTAGTAAAGCTACGTTCTTTTCATACACTTGTTCTTATCCAAATACAGCTATTTTTAATAATCACCTATCTTATTTTCAATTTACGAACTTAATCTACAATTTGCGTTCTGTGATGAGAAGCCCGTATGTGAGTTTTTGAATAAGCAGAAAAGCAGTTTGATTTTTTAAAGAATACATTAAAATCTCTTTAGTATTCCCTCCTTAGTTTGTCGTTCTTGTCAGTACCTCGTTTTTCCTTGGCCCCAGTTCATTCCTATTCATTTCAATGTTTAAAAATAATCTTTATAAAGTCGCGGGTATTCGATAGAACATCGACAACTCCGAACTTCCAACTCATCGATATTTCCTTTTTGAAATCAATTTTAATCAGCTGTAATTTTTTAAAACACCTTTATTTAACATACTTTTTTCATGTTTGTAAAGATGGTATTTTGTAATTGGTATTTCACTCACTTCGCGATGTGCGACAGTTCTCAAATTTTAAGCATTTCATGGTTTCTCGGTGATAATACACTATTTTAAAATTTCCAGAATTCAATTATCAGTTAATCGACTAATTTTAATTAAATTTTTATTCAATACAGTGGCGCCATCTCGTAGTGAATTTCAGCAATTTTTATCAAGATTTCTTAATATTTTCAATAATGAATTATAAATTAAAGACTAAAAAGTAGAAAATAATTAAAATATAAAAGTAATTTCTTCTTTTCAGTACAATTATAAAAATAATTCTTTAACAAACAATTTTATTTATCCCCCCCCGCATAAATGCCAAAGAGCAGATTCTTATATCAATCATACTAGACCTAAATGACTGAAAGTTCCTGAAGTTAAACTGTTTTAAAAGTAATCAAGTTAAAAGTAAGTTAACTGTTTTTAAAGACTACGTGAAGTGTGATGCGAATTTAATTACGTCTAAAAAATTTAGAATTGAAGATTTGGTTGAAAACAATTAGCCTGATAAAGACGAATATAGCGGGAAAGATGACGAAACTGAATGACGGTGAATGACATTCCACCATCTTGTCAAGTTTTAAAAAACATCGAAATATTGAAGAAATTCTTGGTATGTTGTCATGACACTGGGGAAAAGCCGTCTAATGATATAAATTCAATTCGCAGCGAGTTAACAACAATTCGAAATTAAACTGCACGACCCAAGATACTAACAGAAAAAAATTTAAAATGTAAGCGTTTCCTTGCAAAATTCCTTAAAAAGGAAGGAGCATCAAGAAGGCAATCAATAAAAGCAATCATTTTATTTTCAATCCATTGCAATTAAGTGATCCAAAATATCTCAATAGTATTCTGTGATAAAAGGTGAAGAAATGGTTACCGTCTAGAAGGCTTTGCATCAAAAGCACTGTAATTATAATTTAATTCAGCTAAAAATATCAGAATAATCCTCAATTTCTTGCGCGCAAATAAAATAATTCGTTAATTTATTTTGACAATATTTAAATTTTAAAATATTTTATAATTTATTAATAGTGTCTGGAATTATAAACAAAATAAACTAAAATGAATATGATGTCTTATTAAACTGTAGACCTTAAAGATTATTATTGTAATATTTATTGGGGGCCGCGGTTGCGAAGTGGTGAGTTCCTGATTCGAAACCCGATTCCACTGAAGATCCGGCCTACATTGGGCCTGCTGTATGCTAAATTATACGTAGTGGGCCAAACGTTCTCCCTCTGTTGTGATGCGGAAGCTTAAAGAGGGGATGCCAGCTCAGGCGCCGTTCTCGTCATCTGACGGGGGTTCAAAATTGCGGTGTCCATCCCAATGTAGCCTTCGTGTTGCTTCAAAAAGGGACGTTAAGACTTTGTGACGCAATGTGCCAGCTGATGGCACACCTAATTTCACTCGCTTCTCAACAGTTAAATTCAACTATAAATGGAAAATTATGAATGGGTTTAGGATAAGGCTAATAGTACTCCTTTTAGAATGTATATAGCAGCCTTATGAAATTTCGTTCCGTAATATGAATTATTAGAGATGAAGTTTGGGAAAATTCCTTAACTCAGAGATAAGAAATTTATTCAGTTCTGGACATTTACAATTTTAGCAAATTAACTCGAAAATTTTCATCCAATATTCTTGAAGTTTTAATTTATGATTTTCTCTCAGATTCAATAATATTTTTTGAGTGTATCAAGGTGGTTGTATCTGAGGTGTTCTCATATGAGGGGGTGAAACCAAAGGGGGATGACCCCCTGGGAATGAAGTAAGTTTTTTAAAATTTTTTGTGTAGATTCTATATCTAGGCAATAAACTAAACCCATTCGTGATGTTTTTTCATCAGATTTCAAAAAATTGAATGCCTTGAGCCGCAAAGGGTTAATAGAACTAAACTGTAGAGTCTATTGAAACTTGAACCAAGATTCGATGGTACATTATACTCTTTAATACGTCGCTTCGGCGCGACTTTAAATGACGTATTGAGGTTTTACTGTATTTAGATTTAAATATGTTTCATTTATTCCGAAAAACAAAGGCTTGGAGACTAATGTGAAATTAATTAATGATATTAAAATTAAGGTATCCGACTTTGTTCGGAGACATTTTTTTGAAAAATAAATTATATATATATATATATATTAATGTTATTTTTCAACTGCATATGTTTTAAAACTATGAAAATGTTGTAAAATTAAGCTTGCAAAATAATATTTTTTAAAAACTGAGAAATTTGAAGAAAAATGATTGAAATATTTGCCTTACGCTAACAGCCGTAGACAAAATCGTATTCTAAATATACATAAATCCTTTTAGGAGTACATTTTTATGACAGTTATCTGTGTTATGCTCTAAAATCTTTCTTGTACTTCAAAATAATTTTGAGATATAGCTGAGCATAGTTGCTAAACTGGTAATTTTTCATAAAAAATGCTTTTCATTTATGCTTAACCACTTAAAAATATTACTTGATTTTAAAATTGATCTTAGTTTTTAGAGGAAAACATCAAGCATATTATAGAAAACTATCTCAGAAAATTTCATATCAATACTTGAATAACGTTTTGAGAAATCATTGTTACGGTCGACAGTTTTCCTCAAAAATATCATTTCTCAGAAAACGCATTTAAAGTTTTCATGCAACTTAAAATAATGCTTACAGTTCGGTAATAAAACAGCTGGAACTCCATTTGTAATTCACGTAGAGTAAAAAGTGAGACAGTTTTAGAAAGCTGATTAAACAGGTTACAAAATTAAGTCATAAAAGTTTTTTTGATAATTTCATCAAAAACGACGATTTTAAACCAGTCGGATACCTTAATGATATTAAATAAATTAATCATTATGTGAAATTACATAATGATATTCGAAAAATAGAGAGGCTCGAAGATTGAATATGAAATGCCCTTCAGTAAATTAGAAGCATTACTGATTGCTACAGTCTTAAGTCAGTTGCATGTCTTATATCTAATTTTTAGAACAAAGAGACGCTACAAGCGACATCAGCCAGATCTTTCCTTCCTCAACCGTTTAAAAGATGAGCAGCTATAATTATCCATTCAGCGGATGCGTGCCGTCATTGACCGGAAGATTAAAAAAAATAATAAAAGGTCCCTGAAAAGCAATTTTTCGTAGAAATAATTCCTCACAGCTTGCGCTAAGTAACAGCTCTGATGCCCGAAGTTAGTTGTGTCATTCTTAATTGAGTCGGATTTCTTACAAAGGAAACATGGGATTTCTTTTTGGATGAAGTCCATTTTTGTTGCACTCTTCTTTCGCCGCCTCGAAAGTGGGTACAAATGATATCTCGTGTGTTTAATCATTCGTAATCATCTATAAAAATTATCCGGTGCTGAACAGACATGATACAATATACAGGGTGTACATATATGACAGGGCTATTAAAAGAAAACAAAACAAAGTACAACCTTATTGTTCATCGAAAATCAAAAATAACGGTTGAAAGTTTAAATTCAACACAGTTATAAGTTTTCAATGTGAGCCCCTCCAGAAACACGAACGATATCGAGGCGGTACGATAACACATCCCACATTCTTTTCAGCATGTCTGCCAGTGTGACGCTTTGAAAGGCTACATATATGTGTGTCGTAAGTTCACATTGAACACTCGTAACTGTGTTGAATTTAAACCTTCAACTGTTATTTTTGATTTCCGATGAACAACAAGGTTGTACTTTTTTGTTTTCTTTTAATAGCCCTTCAAAGTTGGGATAGTCATTTATATACACCCTGTATATACAGAGTGTCCATTCTAATCGTGTTCCAATAGATGATTTCTAAACTATTAGAGATAGGCATGTACTTCCAGTTGGAGAACTGCTTTAAGTGATATAAATAATTATATTTTATATCGTTTGAGTCAATAAATGTTCTACTGAAAAAATTACGATTATTTATGCAGTTCCCCGTCCCATAAGCAACATTTTGTAAAATATTCTTGACAAACTAACATCTTAAACAAAAAAAGTTCCACTTTTCTGCGACTAAAACTGGTCGAGTTATGAAGCTTTGAATTTCATTGTTTTAAGATAATTAACAACCGGAAGAGTGGAGCATTTTTAACGTAGACTTACGTCTCTCCATCGTGGTCTTATGGTGTGTCGGGTAAGGATAAAATTATGACGCTTTTCGTGGTATTTTTAAACGCTTATAGCTCCACAACCAAATAACATAGAGAGTTGATTTTAGTTTCATTTAACAGAAAAAGGTTGACACTGAAGATTTCAAAAAGAATTTTAGAATTTGTAATTACTTTTTAGTCACAGTCCAGCTGCAAAGTTGGTGCAAAAAAATCACTAAAAATTTTGATGACGTCACAGCGACAGATGCGCGCGCACGCATGCACTATCCAAGCACATTTGGCAATTCATTAATCGATCTTATGTTCACGTGAAATATTACTCAAGAATTGTTGAATTACGTCGAATTTCGTGATAAAGTTAAACGCTTATAGCTCCCCAACCAAATAACATAGAGAGTTGGTTTTAGTTTCATTTAACAGAGAAAGGATTAGGCCACTACAGCTTTCTATTTGAATTTACGTAGGTTTTTTTTTGCACTCCAATCAAAATATTTATTCCAAAGTTCGTCATCTTTCTAATGTAATTTGTTTTGTTACACCTTGCTTTAACTAAAAAGCTCAGTCAAAATATAATATTTTATCAAAACGTTATTTCGATAATTTTAATTCGATCAAAAACATTATTTACATTTATTTTTTAACCAAGAATAGAATAGTTCAATGAAGAGATGTTTGTTCAATGCAAGTCATTTATTTGCGTTTGATTTGAAAATACGCACTTTACGTTTGAAATCCGAGTTCATCCTTTTATTACTGTAAGAGTATGTAAATTATAGATTTCACTATTACAGAATGTTTCTTATATATAAAACTCATAATAAATTCAGTGAACAATTTTGCAGTTAGAGTTAATATCTGCATGTCAGTAAGAAACCTTTAAACTTTGATAAAAGTACGAAATATGTTTTGAGAAACATATGTAAATCATTATACTCAGAAAAGTGAAGGTTTTTTCTTGGAATTTTCAACAACTCCAAGCAACTAATTGTTATTTCATGAACAAGAAACTAAACACGTCATTATAACTGTTGGATGTTCAGAAAGAAGGTGCGTTTTATATACCAATAAACTGACATTATCTTTTTCTGATAAACTCCTTAGACCTATAAGATAATTATTTAAAAAATTATGAATTTATTTCTTAGAAAGATATATATCACGTAGTATTTTAGATTTTTTTATACACTTAAATGTTTATTTCAACGTTCTTCACATTACATTAAGAACTTTTCGAATTTATAATACATTTTCGCGAATTTTTTTAACGAGATCTTTTACATCCCCTTCCAGCCCATACCTTGAGTCACTTTGGAGTTTTTTATTACCTTTAATACTGTTTTCAAGTTTCTGAACAAAGGTACATAATGGTATAATTAATATTAATGCCAGTTATAAGAAGAGAATTTTTAATGTGAGATTATAAACATATAATAATAAAGTAATTCGAGCCTCTAGCTGAAACATTGTAGCATGATAATTCTATCACGTTGAAAAACATTATTTATTTTATTGTCAGCGTCTTTATAATTCTATTTCGCTGTCGTTTCTAAATGAAGTCTATAAACTCATCAAATTACATGAAATAATGCAAAATGAGAAATATTTCTCTTAGATATGAATCTTATCCTACAAATCTTACAAATATCTTATCTTATTATATCTTACAAATTAAATATCTTACAAACAAATCTTAAAAATTAAATATTTTTGAAATATGAATTTACTAATTTTTAAAAATTTTTGCTAAGCTGTGATACTTTGAAAGCCGACTCCACGCTTAAACAGACTACTGAGCATCTGAATGCAAATGAATGGTAAAAATCTATTCATAGGCCATTGCATAATAAATTTTCAAAAATTTCTTAAAATAAAAAAAATTTCTTCCACAGAAATCAAATTGGTATCACGGAAATACAAATTTTAGGGATTTTAAAGTGATGCAAAATGGTTTTGGTGCGATAATACGCTCCGAAGTTATTGGGGAAAAACGATAAGATTTCAGTTAATTTTTAATTAATTAAAAATCTAATTAGGTTTTTGAAAAGACTTATCTTCATGAGTACCTACTACCCAAGAAGCAACTATGCGCCATATTTAGTGTCTCTAGGTCCAACGATTTGCACTTTGAACGATTTTTGCACGATTCATCACTTAATTTACAGGTAGTAAATGGCAGCCTAAAAACATTATTATATTAAAAAAGCTTTCAAGTAAATTTTCAGTTCCTATTTTAATCATTTTTGAAGGGAAAGATATATAGAAGGGACATTGTGGTGTCTTTATCAGATCTTTGACGATACAGAATTTAAGTCAATTATAGCTGCTTCACCATATTTTTGACATTTGGCTAATAACGTAGCCTAAACATGCAGACCGAAAATAACATCATGTTTAGCAGAATCAATGCTATAACAATTTGATTCAGAAAACAACAATTACCGCTATATTTTCATCATTCATAGTTTATGAATAGCGGGAGTCGTTAACTTCAAATGAACGTAATTTTCCCCCTACATTTTTAATATATTGTGGGAGTCTCCCGTTGTTTAACCTTTGACCGCTTTATTCTAATCTAATAATCGAAGGAGAAACGAAGTACTGCCAAGTTGGCATACTTAGCGGTTCTTGGCGAAATTGAGTTTCACAAAAATAAAATTAAATATTTATTAACAAATCACGTTCCTTTCTTAAGAAAAACCTTTTCATGGACAGACACCATTAATTTGAAATGTTCTTGGAGCTGACTAGAATCTTTCCCCCTCCATAAAGATGCATTTAACTTTTTCTTGATGAATTATTAGAAATTTATTCATTTACCATTAAAAGGTGCTCCTGAATTGGAGATTTTTTTAAAAAAGGAAAATTCTAAGCATTGATAAATTATTGACCATTCTTGAAAACTCTCATATGTTTTTGTGTTTTAAGAATCGGATTGAGGAAATCGTCTGTGTATTTGAAAGCATGAGTTCTTAGTTTTTAAACTAAAAAAGATAAAAAAAATTAATTATAGCTCATTGGCGTACAAAATTTATCAATAGTTTAGAAATTTAACACATATCCAACAATTTATAAATTAAAACAGCCTGTCAAAAATCACGCCAGGATGTGCAATATTACGGTATGAATGCTATACAATGCTCAATAACATTATGTAATGACGATGTATCTAATAACAATTGGTCTCTTTTTCTGTTGAAGTAACAGAAGTCTCAGTCTGTCAGTAAGTCTCGAAAGAATGTATGGAGAAAAAAGGGCAGGAAAATAATATACGCTAATATATATTCTAAATCAGCGGTTCCCAACCTTTTTGATTGTGCGGACCACCTGTTGTGCAAAAATTATTTTGAGGTCCACTAACTAAATATACAAGTAAAAATATACAAAGACATATATTTTTATATATATTATATGAATGTTTTTACAAAAAAATAATTTTAAACTTTACTAATTACTGACTTCATCAATTACTGAAAACGTCACTAATTACCGACTTCATTAATTACTGAAAACTTGACTAATTACTGACTTTTTTAATTGCTGAATACGTTACTAATTACCGATTTCATTAATTACTGAAAACTTGGCTAATTACTGACTTTATTAATTACTGAAAACGTTACTAATTACCGACTTCATTAATTACTGAAAACATGACTAATTACTGATTTTATTAATTACTGAAAACGTTACTAATTACTGACACATTACACGTATAGGTCAGTAATTAGTGAAGTTTACTGTAAAAAAAGATTAAACATATAGTGTTTTATAAAGCAAAAAACAAGTGAAGATTCTTGAAGTTCCACTGACATCAACTCTTTACTAGCGTTCCGAGGCAAACTAATATGCTATCCACGGCCCATAGGTTGGGAACCGCTGTTCTAAATGACTCACAGTCCCAAAATATACTGTCCAATCCAATCGGGGAGAACCTTCATATTATTTTTAAAAATTCCCGGATTAGGAAATGACGAATAAAAGAATGATTTCACATTTCGGCTCTTAACTCAGCTCTTAAGGTTGAAATAAGAAGAATTAGTCAATCAATTTCACAAGGAAATTTTACCTTAATTTCAGTTTTTTAAACATATGAAAAGTCTTTGTTGTAATTTGAGTAATTACTTCTAATCTTTACTGATTTCTATGCTTGTAAGATTTTAATGTCGGCCATTTTTTTATGTGGACGAATAATGAAGTAACATACATATACATATCGAAAGAAAACCGCACACGTTACTACGTCACACTGTGTCAGCATTACGTCAGACGCAGGTAAAAGCTTAATTTCTATTCAAAAAACGTTCACACTAAAATTTATAGTTTATTCTGTTTATGCGTCTTGTAAACTGAAAAAAGAGACACAGCTCTCTCTCTCTCTCTTTTCCATTTATGAGCTGAATTAGTTGGACTATCAAATTCTGAAAAAAATCATTACGCAATACGCATTTGATAATGTTCACTTAAAAATATAACGTATGCATAGTGAAATAATAACAGAAAAATAAAATAACGTGTAAATTAACTCACTGAAAATTTCGTTGCTCCTTTTATTGAACAAAAATTCTGTGGATAACGTTTAAATTGAAATAAAAAAATTGGTAAGCCATAAAATAAAGCAACCTTAACATATTATTTGAATCTATTAATCTAGCACATAACCAGGAAACTTTCTCATAACCGTGAGTTCCTAATTCATATGTAAGCATTCATAAAGGCAAAGTTTGCAGTAAGTATATTGAAAAATGAGCAAAACTTCTCGCTATTTTTATAATAAAAGTATAACGCTTGCTAACACCAATTCCACGCACGTTCTTAATTAACTTAATGAATGCTTTTAGTATTTCTAGGCGAGAAAGAAAATCAAAGCTGTTCTGCATCGTGGTGATCGAATATTTGCATATTTTTCATTTATTGGAATTCCTTTTAATCATGTCCAAATTAAACGTTAATGAAACACTTTTTCTCTATAATGGCACTTGTAATTGAGGTCAGTGGTAATTAAAACAGGAATTCATGGACGCTTTTGTGAATTCAATGCCATAAAGATTCTCTGAAATATTTAAAGTAATAAATAAATAAATTATCTTAAACTCTGATCTGAAATGTTGCCTTCATTTCTATCAAGTTATTTCAAGAATGTTTGCGTACTTGATCGGTTGAATAACTGAGAAATCTGTTCACAAAAGAATGGAAGCAGGACATCTAACTTTGTACATAGTCTAGAATCTACAAATTTCTGTTTAATGTGAAGGAAAGTTTGGCTACTTTAACGAAATAATGTGTTAATTCAACATTGAAGATAGATTCTTTTATGCAAATGATTAGTTAAAACAAAATGATTTTTTCGCATAAATGAATTGAATGGCCAAAATTAATAGTAAAACTGAATAAATTTCAATACTGTTTATTCCGTTCTGTAACTCGAATTTCTCAACATAAAATTTCTTTAATTCTGAACATTTCTGACTATTTTTCGTGAACATATGATCAATTAATTCTTATAAATGCATTAATAGTTAAAAACAGCAACAATTTTCTTTCTAAGCTTTGGAAAAAATAAGTAAATGATGAAATCTTGTTAAAACCAAAACCACTATAAACATGGCACAATATAGATGGTTTAAAAATTCTCAAAGAAAGGGTTTTATAACAGGACAAATTTTAATATATTTTTGAATTAATTTAGTTTACATACGAAAGGTAACTTTATAAGAGTGAATAGAACATGAATGCTCGTTAAACGACTATTTTAGAAAAAAAAAATGCACTAGGTAAGATTTATAAGACAGTGCAAACAAAATGATGAGCTTCAATTATTATATTTAAAAGAATATTTGAATTATACAGTTTTGAAAGGTAACTGTAAGTATTTGACTAAATTTTGTTAATGGAATTAATTAATTTGACGTCATAATCACGTGACAAACGTAACTGCGCATGTCTTCTAAAACTGAAACATATTTGGACTGCATGACACAGTGTGCATACCTATGTTATTGACATCAGATGGATTTTACATTGTATACATTTTGCTTAAAGTTTTGCAGTAGAAAATTATAAAGGTGACTGTCCGTTTTTGGCTATTATAAAACAAAAGAGAAAGACGCTTGTCATTCAAAAATGTTTTTCATTTTTCACAATCTTGACTTTTTAAAAATATAGACTGTAAACATTCTAAGAGAAGTTTTTAAGATTACATCATATTGCGCATTGTGTTGTATCTCTCGGGAGGATTAAGCCTGTTGGGGGGTCCAGGCGCAAAATTTTTTGAGGGCCCTCTGTACTTTTACATTTCGTCTTGCCAGTCATTATTTTTATATAATATAGTTTTGCATACATTTAATGATGATATAACTACATTTTCCTTAATAATATTTAGACTTTATAATTGTTACATTACGTAACTTTATAATTACTATATTTAATCTATTAATTACATCTTAATTAATCATAATTAAGACTTTTGATTCTAGTGAATAAGTAAGGAAATCTACAGGGTTCCCACTTACATCCGTTACACCCCCCTTAACTTCTAAACGGTGACAGCTTAGGCCATAAAATTGGTGTCTAGGTATAGTAAAAAGGCTATGCGTTACTCGATGAGACAACTTACAACGTCATCTATTGACAAATTTTGGAATTAGCGGTCCTATCTCAAAAACGGTACAAGGTACGGGAAAAAAGTGAATTACAAAATTGTAGAGCGTCTCCGATTTATTACGAAAATACACCTTGAGTACAAAATGCTAAGAACAAAACGTGTAAAATGCGCATTTGTTTGCTCGCATTTTCGGAAATTTTGACGTCATATGACACGAATAAACGGAGAAAATGTTATTTTTGGGCAAAAAATGACCCCATTATACTTTTTCTTGTAGAAATAACTCAAACAGCAGGTGTATGGACCTTTCCGCCAACATTGCAGGACGTATTACTGTTGCTTGTGTTTGCGCACCAAATATATGCTAAAACGTGTGCAAAGTGAAATTTAAACAAGGACTCAAATCTGCATTGTAGATGACCGACAGCACTTTGAACGCCAAAAATAAAGGTATATTTTGATAACTAATTGTTTTTTCTCGTTTTAACGCGTTTAAAGACGTCACAGTTTCGGAAATCGAGAACAAACAAATGTGCACTTTAAACGTTCATTTCTTCGTATTAATGTGTATAAGGTATTTGTTTGCACTAAATCGAAGACACTCTACAATTTTGTAATTGACCTTTTCCCCGTATATTGTACTGTTTTCGAGATAGGACCGCTAATTCCAAAATTTGTCAATAGATGACGTTGTAAGTTGTCTCGTCGTGTAGCGCATAGCCTTTTTACTATACCTAGACACCAACTCTATGGCCTAAGCTGTCACCGTTTAGAAGTTAGGGGGGGTGTAACGGATATAAGTGGAAACCCTGTATTAAACGTAAACAATTTAGTGTCTTAAGTAGTATTTTAATGACGAAAAAAAATTCCATTCAGCCTTTTATGTGAAGGTGAGAAATAAAAATATGACTTACTTAAAAAAACATTCACATAATTCGAAATCAGTTATATTTTTTTTCTTTAAAAGGAAACAATTATGACACCAACAACACAATGTATATTGAGCATAATGAGTATACTAAAAAATTGAAAGCTGTCCAGCACTTGAGTTAATTTAACAGTTTGGACTCGCGCAATTAAAAGTCAAAAGTAATTATTAATCATTGCTACCACATTTTGCTACCCAAAAAAGGAAATTACCTTTATCATTCTCGAGTTAATCTATAGAAATGGTGACTAATGAGTTAAAATCAAAATGCGTGACTGAACTGATCATTTTTAAAACGCGCTTCAATCTAAAGGATAATTAAGAACGTGATACGAGACTTGAAAAAACGCAGCCATCATAAATTCTTGTTAAAAGCGTTTGAAAACCTGATTTTAATCCATTAGTTTGTTTACTGTTATTGGGGAAAAAATATGCAATTGAAGCACGTATTTTCAAAGGAAATGCAGTTAATAGCTTTATTACGATCTTCGATACAGAGGGTAATGATGTGTAACGACCATAAATGATTTCTTTATATGTTCGTTATAATTGTAAGTGGTATTTGGCATGATGCCCCACGTCATTACATCAAATGTATGTGAGATTTATTCTACACAACACCCGTACTACATTTTTATTACATCTTCCCTTCCAAAAATCCAATCAAAAACTGAAATTATCTGGCGGTTTTCAGACTATCATACGCCAGCATGAACTTTTTGGACAAGTATTTTAAATTATTAAGTTGTTTACAATATAATGCTTATTCATCAGGTGCTTTCAAAATGTACATTAATGCATCTGATGACGTGCTTACCATAAAAACCATTGAAATGAAACTTGTTTCTGCTTATTAAGAATGGATAATGATGGAGATACATTTCCAAAAATGAAATCTTTTATTGACTAACTAGCTGCATGGCCCGGCGTTGCACGGGCAATCTTGAATAATGGGATATTCCCGGGCGGAGAGAAGTGAGATCACGTGAGGCCTTGGGATCCATATTTTCATATGCCCGGCTCCATTTTTTTCAACAAATATTGTCACTTACTTTCCTCAACAAATGTAAATATTCTTTCAAATCTAGTATTTTTATTACTAATTTTCATATGCCCGCCGCCGGTTTATTTTTTACACATATTGTCGCTAACGTAAAAAATCTTTTGAATCTTATATTGTGTAATTAAAATTTTTAAATCCAACCTTTTAATTACCTTATAGTTAATAAACCAGCATTTCTCGGAATCCACATTTTTTCATGTGCCCGCCTCTGTTTTCTTCTCTACAAATATTGTCACTAAGCTTCCCCAACAAACGTAAATCTGTTTTGAATCCTCTCTTGTTGGATTAAAACTTTCAGTTCTAGCCTTTTTACTACCTTAAAGCAGTTTGGTTTGAATGAAAACGCGAGAATTCTTATGCTTATAAATTAAAACAGATTAGCATAATATTTGTTTCGCAAAAGAAAAAATAAAACGAATAATAATGAAAAAAACGGATAAAAATGAATAAATAGTTCCCCCAACAAACGTAAATGTTGCGAAATACCGTACGACAAAAAAAGAAAGAAAAATGCAGGAAAACGATTTTTTTCAATTGTTAATAAATCCAAACACAGAAGAACACAGAAGATCGCTCAAAAAGAAATACCAACTTCCGTTAAATAAATAAAAAAAATGCAACACCGGATGCGAAAACTAATAATAGGGAAAAAAAAGAATCCGCCGTGAATGAATTCACCATTCTGCTGGCAGCACGTCAATTCATTCATTTTGACGTTTTTAATTAATATCTTTTTAACTAATTGTAATTTCTGAATTTAAATGGCCGAAATGGATTCCGTGGATTATTTCCCATCTTTTGGTACTTTCCGCGTGCTTCTCCGTTCAGCGGTTCGTGAGAAGATAGCCGGACATACATACATACATACATGCATACATACGTTTGTTTACCTTCGAATTTTAATAGGATAGATTGAACGATATTTTCATTTAGTTATACTTAACTTTAGTTTTTAAATCTAAAAACTCTTGGAACTATATTATATCTACCATTAGATTTCTGTCCCGGCGTTTATTTTTCAGTTATTATTCCAGAGATTATTTCTTTTCTCAGCAAGATCACGTGATGCATGACTTTAAAAATAAGTTATTCCACATGCTTGCGCTTTTCTAAAGGATCACGTGACATTTTATTTTGTTTACGCATTCCTTAAGGATCATGTGGCAGTTGATTGAAAAATAAAGTAATAATCTTCATCGCAAATCGCTTGTTAATTATTTAATTGTTATCTGTAACCAAAAATAATTAATTTAACATGATGTCACCTACCCAATGTCCGTTCCTGGGTTCCAAGCTACAACTCTACCAATTTTCATCCAAATCGGTTTGGTAGTTTTGCCGTGAATGCGTAACAAACAGACAGACACTCTTTCGCATTTATTATATTATATGCATATTTATAAAAATAAGCAAAATTTTCAGAAATAAAGGTGAATTAGTTCAAAGTCTAACCGTTGCCTAGCAACGGAGTAGCTATAAATCTTCGTTATTTCAAAATCGTCTGCACGCATTTTAAAATTTTGGAACTTTTAAAAATTAATAACAATCGAAGAGAAAATGTCAGAGAAATAAAATTGGTATCATTGAAAAGGTAAAAATTTGAAATTGGAATGTGCATTTTATGTTTCATAAACTTATAAAAATATAAAATAAAAACTCTTCAAACTCCATGGAATGATATGTAATGCCGCAAGTTGTTTATTATAATGAAAATAAACAGCACGTAAGCAAACCTTCTTAGTATTTATTTCTAACTAACTGTTTTGCCCGGCGTTGCTCGGGATTAAAATACTTTCATGTCTAATATTTTTGATGTAAAAACTACTTTTGTATAGGAAATTACGATACCCAAAATTCTTTTATCGCCTGAAATGTTTTTTAATTAAAATGAGAATATCAGTTGAACCAGACGATTTGTAAAAACCGTCGATAGCTAATTTTCTCCATAAATTATTAGTATTTATTGCATAGTTCTTCAAATTTTGTTCATAAATCTTGCAGTATAAGAAAGATTTTAACGCATGTTTTGGGACAATTACACAGTAAATTTTTCATTGAGAAAAAGCGTTAGAATAAATAAGAATAAAAAAATCATAAAATTCGTCTTCATCGAAAATTCTTCTAATGTGATCTTGCTTAATTTTCAATTAAATGAAATTTTAATTAGATTTCAGGCTTTTAAAAGTTGACGATTGACTCTCTTCTGATGTAAAACATATTTATAAAAATAAGCAAAAATTTCAGAAATAAAGGTAAATTAGCTCAAAGTCTAACCGTTGCCTATCAACGAAGTAGCTGTAAATTTGCGTTATTTCAAAATCGCCTGCGAGTAATTAACAATTATTATACATTAAAAAATTAATAAAAATTGAAGGAAAAATGTCACAGATATGAAAGTGGTAAAATTAAAAAGGTAAAATTTTGAACTTTAAGATGGTATAAAAATATTTTTGTCGGACAGTTTGCACCGAAATTACGGCGGAAAAACGGTTTCGGTTATTTTCTAATTAACTGACTGTTTAATTAACTTTTGGACTTAGAAAAGTTCATAAGTGTCTTCCCCTTGTCTTAAATAATAAGTGTACAAAATTTGGTTGAAAACCGTCCATTGGTTTAGGAGGAGATGTGGAACATACCCACATACATACCCACATACATATCCACATACCCACAATGACTTTTATTTATATTAAGATTTTGTCCGTTTGGGCATGATCGACCTGATCCCCAAAACAACATCGTGTTTGCACATGATTTTGACGAATATAATGTTTTTCTGAATTTCAGACGCAACCTTTGATTTCTTATATCCCATATAAGATATTTAAGAAAGACTCAGTATAATAAATAACAAATTATAAATATAAATAGTCAATTGATAATGATTGGAGGATGAAAATGAATTCGGAACTGCTTGAAAAAGAGAAAAGAAAACGTGCCAATTAAAAGAGTAATAATTTAAAAAGCAAGGCACTTATTTGATATTTACAGAATTCAAAGTGAGGAAGTGTTGAAAACAAATAGAGAACTGTTTAATAATTTAGTATTGAAGTGTACGCTTGAATACTGAATAATCGCTGTAATGCACACATATGTGCATTGCAGATGCATTATATATATATATATCGTTCGCATAAATATTTAAAACATATTTCTATATTTGCATCGCTGATAATTAGGTAAGGCACTTTTAAAAAATCTGACTGCGTATCTTCATCACAAATAATTTTTTTTAAATATCATTTCAGGATGAGTGTTAGTTTGATGTCTGATTTCTGAATTTAAAATCCCTGGATTCGAGACCCGATTTCATCAAACATTAGCCACATATTTGAGTCTGGTGTATATTGACTTAGTGGGTCGGATGCCTTCAACATTCCTGATATGTAGAAGCTTGTTAGTTGAATGCATGTTCAGATGGTCACCTCTCCAATATTTACAATAATGAGGACTATCCTCAGAAGCTCACATATAGTACTTCTAAAATGGTACACAGTCAGGGAAATCACGTCAAATCAGTAAAGATTATTTTAGTTTCATTGTATCTATTTCTTTTACATGGACTGGAACTTTTTCAGTTGTCAAATACCAGATTCTAACCTTAGCAGACGAAAAAGTCCTAACTTAAATTTACAGTAAAACTAGTACAATAAAGACACAATAAAAATTTCCATGATTGTGAATTAATCTTTTGATTCTGAGCAAAATATGCTTCAAAAACAGTTGTCAGACATTGTTTTAAATACAAATCTATATATTTAAAATAATTTGGTAGAAAATTCTTCATCGAGTTCGCCAGCCTCAACCACCCGACCGATTTTGACAATTTTTTGTTTCATATGAAAGCTTATGACGTCTAAATATTGCAACAAGAGGCGCCTGCACCCCCCACCCCCCCCCCCCCCCATTTTCGAACGAAACCGAAAAAACTCTTTCCCATTCTACATTCTCAATGGAGAAAAACCTTTGGACAGTTCGCCAGCAACAATCACCCGACGGATTTTGACAATTTTTTTTTAAATTGAAAAGTTATGACGTCTAGATATGTCATCATGAGTCGGCTGATCCCCTCCCCCCAATTTTTGAACGAAATATAAAAAACACTTCTCCACCATACATTCTCTATATGTTTTTTTCGATTTCGTTCGAAAATTGGGGTTGGTGGGGGAAGAAAACTTTTGATGGCATATCTAAACGCCATAGGCTTTCATATTAAATAAAAATTGTCGAAATCCGTCGGCTGGTTATTGCTGGCGAACTGTTCAAAGGTTTTTCCACGTAGAGAACGTACATTGGTAAAAAGGTTTTTCTATTTCGTTCGAAAATGGGGGGTGGTGGGGGCAGGCGACTATTGATGACATATCTAGACGTAATATCCTTTCAAACGAAAAAAAATGTCAAAATCGGTCTGGTGGTTGGGGCTGGCGAACTGTCTGTGGGTTTTACCATATTATTTTAAATATATAGATCCCAACAGTTTCATCACAATGGTGTGTCAAAAATATTGTAAAATACTTATTGTAGGTGATGTAAACTGTTTAGTTAGGGCTATTTCATTATGTATTCATGCATCTGAAGACTTTTATGTCGAAATTCGTGAAAACATTTTACAAAACATTACAACTAGATGAGGTTTATTGAAATATTTTACAATTTGAAAGGAATCTTTTGTCTGTAAAGAATATAAAATCTACTATGGTTTTATGGTCTGTTCCATTGATCTTCATGCAGTATTTAAAACTGAAAAAAGTAGTGGCTGAGAGCCTCGAAGCAGCGACGAGGTGGCAGGGGTAGTGCTGAGCAAAGTGGATGCTGGCCGCGAACCCGCCCGGGGGAGGGCGGCGACAGCGGCTACTAATGCTTTAAAATAAAGAATTTAAATCCATATAAAATGTACGCTGGACACGTTGCTGACATACATTCAGAATGGTTTTAATATCAAACACTTTACTTAACTGTGTATCGTTCAAACCGAAAACGGAAATGGGACGGCTATTTAAGTAAAAATCCGTCTCTATGGTGTTCATGAATCCAGATTCAAGTTAAGGCAGACAAACACCAGAAATACCAACATGTCTCTAGTGCCCTAATCCTATTTTTGTCCCGAGACAGAGGAAAGACGTTACGTTTTTTCCCTCCTCTCTTTTTCTGCCCAAATAAGTCTTCAACAAAAAATAATGAAAGAACCAGAAAAACACTACTATGACCACTTTGTAAGCGAGTCGACCTTAGGTTAATCCCTTTATAGATGGTATAAAAAAGACAATGTCACATCTCGAAATAAATGCCCGAGAACAAAAATCTAAGCTTATGAAAAATATTAACTTCTCCTACGATCCTAAGCCAATTTCTTTTTAGTGGACGAAAAGAAAAAGCAGTGGAATTTGCTTCCCCTTTTTTCGTTGTTTTATTGACTTAGAGTTTCTTGGAAACGTCTAAAAAATGGCTTTGTTTCAGGAGCATTTATTCGTTTTATTTTATTTTCGGGTAAAGAAAATCGTTTGTTTGGATAAGGCTCGTAAAATATAGAAAGCCATTTGTAATGTACATGTGTTGAGAAGAAAAGAGAGGAAATAGTGAAATAATTATAAAGCGATTATATCATGTGTAAAATGATATAACTAAAGTAAAGCAGGATTGACAATTTATTAGCCAAAGTTTCATCATTGTTTATTTCCATTGACACTACAGCTGTAGTATGTTATTGCGTCAAAGCATTTATAATAATGAAATAATAATATTTTGTTTTTAATAATGGCTATAAAAGTAAATTCAAGAAGTTGATATAGAAAACAAAGCATCGGGTGTATATTGTGAAATGAATTTAATCCCTCAGAAAGACTCCTGTTCAAAATAAATTGTGTAAAAAAAGATTTATTAATATTTTAAGTACAAACTAAAATCTACGATAATTTCATTAAATTTAGAATTACATCGCATTAAAAACTATACATCAAAGCACTTAATGCTCTTTCCATAGTTAATTTATTTCACTGACACTGTAAATTTTAATACAAAACCAATAATTTTAATGATAAATACATAGCATTCATAATTTTTATTCCAACAGTTCAGAGGAAATTATTTTCAATTAATTCCATGAATCTGTTAAAAGATTTAAAAGTAAACTAGTGTCTCATAAGCCTGAAAAAATCACGGTAGTAAGTGACCCAAGCTACATTTTGTTGATAGTAGAAATTATGCAGTTATCAAAACCATTTTGAAATCAACCTTTGGATTATTGGAGATTCATGGTTTCAATGTGTTCAACTGTTGCAAATGTTGTCTTCGATAGACTTATCTCATTTCTACCATAGGTAGCTGATGTACTGCAGTTTGGGTAATGTTAGTACGGATTTTTCTAATTTGAAAATCTGCAAACATAAACATACAAGGATCCCACTCAAAACGGATTAACGAGATTCTTGATTTAATATTACGACCCATTTTAAAGCTGTATGAGGGGTAATGGTCTCTTGATTTTGATCTCTAGTCGAATGTTCAAAGCAATACTTTAGCGGCCATTTTATTCTCCAAACTCTTATATTAAGCAGCATTTGTACATTGATTGTCTTATATTCATAACATATTTCTCAGATTTTAATCAAACAATTTCGTTAATTCTTTCCGTTGGAATCAGGATTATTTACAAATTTTCTAATACGTATGTAGAAAAATTCTGATACTTTATATTTTATACAAATAAATAGAATATAATATTCACAAAGATTTTCGTCATATCAGACGGTTACAAAAAAGAAACTTTGCTTGAGCCTTTTAAGGAATTTCAATGAAAATTCTTATCCTCATTGAAAAAAATTAAAAGAAAAATAACTACCAATGAAATATCTTAGTGTCTGATACTAAGAAATCAGGTTAAGGTTGTAAAGAAATGTCTTTTCTTGAACTTCAATACAAATATTCAACCTATTGTTAAGAAGAAAGTGCACTGCAAAAATGGTTCAACAAAAATACGAAAGAAAAAAACTGTCTCTTTCGAAAACGTGATAAGAAAGAATCAGTCAACTAGTAGAAGTTTCAGAGGAAGAATCAAGTAGTTCTTGTCAGACCAATAGGTTAAGGTTACTGGGTGTTTCTGATAATGGATGGAAAATGAATTACATAGTCCTGAAATAATTCGTCCATTGTTATTTTTTACAAAGAATTTAAGATTAGTAGCTTTAAATTGTTTCAAGAAATCCGCATAGTTTTAAACAACATTTAAGTAAAAGTTTGCGTGGGTTACTTTTTGTCAGCTTATTATTTAAACAGAGAAGTCGACCTCCCTGTTCTGAATTCCGTTTTGTTTATAAAAAATGGTTACTTTCATTTTAAGTATATTCTTATTTTAATTTTCAACTGTAGTTTCTAATTTAAAGTATAATAGCAAACTGATAGCCATCAATTCGATGAAATCGCATTCATGTCTTTCTAGTAACTTATAACGTAACGGTATCTTTGCCAGTTGTTAACAGATAGATTAAAGAAAAAACATTCATTCCCTTTAATAAATTCAGAATGTAATCAATGAGATTTTTAGCTTGCTGTAACCCAATGTTAATTTATAGTAAGAGATTTTATCAGCAAGTTTTGAAAAGAATGTTTGATTCTATCCTAAAATTTTAAACATAGTTTTCACAGAAGTTTAATTGCAATCCATTCGGTACATTTGTTTATAATTAACAAAGCTAGTTATTCTGACACAAATTTAAAATGCAATGACTGCCAAAATTTTAGACATCTGAAGCTCAGTCGATGTCAGATCTAGTTTCAAATCGCATCTTTTATTGCTAAAACATTTTGCAACTTGTTTATAAAATTATTTTCATGTAGAATGATGGTCTTTGTATGTTTTGTTAAGAATTTATGTGAACACATATTAATCATATAGCCTGAAAATTAAAAAACAATGTCTTTTCAGTCTTGAATATACTACTCAAAATCTAAATTTGAAAGTTTTGCAAAATAAAGACATTGTAATAAATGTTACACATGCAAACAATTTATTAGAAATTGGAAAATTATTTATGCTCATGCATAATAATATTTTTTAGTGTTATCAGACATTCAGATAAGAATATTTAAAAATATTTTTAGCAGGAAACAGAGCAGTTTTAATCCTTTCAGTGCGAATAATTTTTTATTCATTCTAAAATTATTAAATTTGTGAATTGTACTCATTTTGTGCCTAAGTTGAAAGCACAAAAAGAAAAAAAAATTATTTCAATTTTTTAAATTAAAATTCGAAGTGAAGTCATGACATTTCACGAAACATAAAAACGAATTTTGAAAATAAATATTTATAAAAAACAGCTCAAATAAAGTGTATTAACATATTTAAAAATGATATGAATGAAACTGTACCTTTAATTCATTTAAATTATGGTAAAATCGATTTTTATTTTGACATCTTGTGCAAAATGAAGTTCAAAAAGCCAATTCTTCAATAGATAAAATCGATAGTGCAGCCAACTACTGGTAAGAATAAAAACCATATCTGAAAAGAGAAAAATGCGAAGAATTTAATGATGTCCATTTGGCATCAGAGGCAGGTTTAGAACAAAAAAAATAATGAATAGGATGATTCCAAATGGTATCACTGGGACGGAAAGGGTGAATTGCGTTTCACGTAATTGTCAATGCTATTTAACCCGTCTAGCGAAAGAATGTGTGTTCTTTCGTTAAATTTTCTACGCAAATTTCATTATCTACAACATCTATTCGCATCCATTGATTTATATTGCGAAGATGTTTCTTGATAATCGGGTAATTACATTGACCTGTCGAATGATGCATTGATTCTGCTTATGATCCTATGTGCAATATAAATTTAATGCAAATGAAGAAAATTTCGAAAAGAAATTTCGCATTTTTGCGACATAACCGACAAATATTTTTCATAAGAAATAAATAATGAATGTAACTGAAGGCTTTAAATTATCACAAGGGAAAAAATATTGTATTAAATAAGTCCATAGCCTCTTAGAAATTAGATCAAACTGATTCAGGGAAATTTTTGAACAATATTTAGTTCATATTTAAATAATAAAATTCTGTAATGTTTCATTGTGATTTAGTAGAAAGTTTCATTTTTTGTGAGGAATTTCTGAAATATTTTGCTTACAACCTTGCGGAAAGTTAGAATTTTCTTTACATAATATTTTTATGAATCAGAAGATAGATTAAATTACATTTGTATTGTTAAAAGTAATACTGAATAAAAATACCGAATAATTCAGAGCTTGAAGACTGAGCAAAAATATTGTAATAAATATTAGACAGATTTGGAATTGGCGGGAAAAATAAATTTATTAGCTGTTGTTGGGAAAGAAGGCATTGTGAAATTTTTCCAAAAAAGGCTTTGTTAATTCTGGCTGAGGATATTGAATATACATTTATAGAAAGATTTCCTTTTTTAAACATATTTTCGATTTTTTTATTGGTGTCCGTTATTTCCCTTCTCGAGTAATTGGGAGTAATATATTTTCCTGGAGACAATACCCATTTTCGATCCCAAAAGGTATATCGCGAACAATGATTTATCGTTGTGTTTACTTAAAAATATCTTCCATACCTTTCTCTGACATTCTACAGTATCGCATTACATTTATTAGAACTCGAGAAAATAGCTTTTAACATTTGATACACTATAAAAATCCTTGAAAAGTTGTCAGTATGGGCATTTTTCGGGGATCGTAAACAGATAAATAATTTTTAAAGTCTTTGTGATGAAAGAGAAGCCATACTTCCAGAAAGGTTGTTCTCCTGGTGATATTTATATAAAAGTATCAAACTGCTGTAAGACGACGTCTGGGTATTGAGTATTAAAATGGAAATGTCAAATGACGACCCACGTCTACAACAACAAGGTCCCATATTCTGTAAAATTGTAAATATGTAGTAAATTTTTAATAATAACAACGATGAAATGTATTTGCCGCTCAAATAAAATCATCTCCATTGTTTAAAAGGTATTTTCAGTTTCAAATACTAAATCTCGGGTTGTATGGCAAATATTTGCCTTCATTTTCAAACTGAATTCCTTCATTTTGAAGAATATTCGTAAACTTTTGCTTTCAAGTCTGTTTTCCGAATATTTATTAAAAACGTCAAAAGGGAAAAATCTGAAGTAAAGATATAATAGAAAAAACTTTGTTCAAGTTTCTAACGGCAACATGTGGGTTGACGTAGGAATTTCAAAACAAATTAAACGAGAAGTTGACATCAAAGTTTACTCTATTAAGTGGGTTTACTAGACTGGCTGAATGTGTTTACTGAACTTCTGAATCTAAATGAATTCAAAATCAAGAAATTATAAAATACCCAAGCTTTCTTAAAAAGCCTTCCTTCTTCCAAACAACAGAATGTCAACATACAAATAGGAAAAAATATATATTAAAATCACATTCGCATTATTTTTTCTTAATTTTAACTTTAAAACATGACTAATATAAAAGACAATTCAAATCTATCGGCAAAGCAAAGCACGTATTCAGTATACTTTTGAAACATTCTTTTCATTACAAAAACACATTTTCACTTACTTTTCCATATCTCCAATTTGGTTGAAGACACTTACTTGCAGTTTCTAAGCATGAATGTCTTTCAATCTTGGTAGAAAGTGAATTATTCATCCATTTCAAAGAAACTCTTATTTCTTTTAGTTTTTAATTTAGTATCGAGTTTATAAAAAATGAATTCTTAAAATAATTCTATGCATCAGAAAAAGTATTTGGTTAAGAATAAGATCAGGTAATTGTAAAATTGCTCATTTTCGCTAATTTTCCTTCGTGAGCTCACAAAAAATGCTCGATAAATGTACTTACTAATTATTGCTTACGTATTGGTGAAAACAACATTAAGTGTTAAAGTACGTTGTTTTTAAATTATAATTAAAGAATTTTAAATATTCCTTCGTCAATTTTATTCCAGTTGTATATATTTCTGGACAGAAGATTATTGACCAATTGAAGAGAAGTCTCTGTTTCAACTCGACCGTTTAGCATTTCGCCTGTCTGTAAATTTGTTTGTTAGCGATCGTGACTTAACATGTTGTTCGTTTTCTTCGAATATGGCATGAAGGTTCATTAAAGTCATAAAAACTGACATGCATATATTTGTTTCCATTTCAAAATGGGGGTCTTTTTAGCGAGTTCCATGTTTTAGCGAGTCAATGGCGATTGCACCATTAAATCATTTGAATCATTTTGTTAAAGACAAGACATTTAGTTGCAATTTTGTAATACTTATAAAAGCAGACATTTATTTGTAATAGACACTATAATTTGTTAATACTGGTGAAAGCAAAGACTTGTGTAAATAATTGACAGCATTGGATAAACACTGAAACATGGGAAACTTGGTAGAAAAAAAGTATGATATTTTCGATCAATTTTGATGGTTCCTGATCTGAATAAACTTTTCCAGTCACATATATATAATTCAGCACCTGATGGGAAAATGTCACCAGGATTAGAATTTTAGTAGGACTGCAAAACAATTTAATAAATCTTTTAAAATCTTTAATAACAAAAATTTTGGGAACTCTCGAACTCTCTAGCATAAAAATTATACTGCGTATTGTAAAGTGCGAATATATTTGTTATAGTTTGATATATACTCAAGTTAAAATGAAAACATTGGGAAAACTACAGATACGCTGGTTTATTTACCGAGAAATGATTTACTCACTTTTTCAGCGTGATTGTTCAGTTTTTGCAATAACCAAAAATAATAGTTTTTGTGGATCTTATGTTTAGTGAAACTACGCTATCAAAATGGGGAATGGAAGTTTCGTGATGATTATTTTGTCTTATTCTCACGGACAGGTCATAAAAATTACGGTTACGTAGTTTAAGAATGATAAATTTCCAATTCTGAATCTTTTCAGATAGAAAATTTTATTTTTTCACGAAGTATCTCACAAATTTTTGCAGTATATCTATTAATAATAAAAGGAATCATTAGTTATTATCTAGTAATTAAAGATTTCGGAAAAAATATGCTGCCTTCTACAAATTGTAGCAACCGTCTAAGATTAACTCAATAATGCACCGCATAACAACAAGCTTTTAATTTCCTTCAAATTGTAATTTAAATTCTAATTTTCTAATTGCAATTAAAAAAGGACTGAAAGGCAAGGAAAAAAAGGATTTATTGGCTGGTATTGAATATTATATAAATTAATATATGGAGGGCTGGAAAGTGAAATTGAATTGTGGAATATTAAGACATTTCTAAATGTGAAATAAGCATAAAGAATTACAAAAGAAATAAAAAATTACTTTTTGTCCTTTAGAGATAGGAATATTAATAAAGTTGATAATGATTGATAACGACTACTTTAAACAATATAAAAATGTACGCAAGCATTAAATATATTTGTTATTTTTCCTGAGCTGAGTATGCCAATTGGATGCTTCTTTGAGAGTATGCTTTTTTTGAAAAATGTTTTCGAGCTTTAGTGTTAACGAGTAACACAAGAAATTCATTTAACAACTTTTTCAAGTACGGCGAGACAGTATTTAGAACTATTTTCTGTTGCGTGATATTTTCTTTCTTTTTGAGGTTACATCCTCCACAATAGGGACTGAAAACAACAAATATTTTGGAAGATATATATTATGTTCTTAAAAACTGATTTGAGCAGTTTTATAGCTAAAAGAATGCGTTATTACAGGGTTATTAAGACAGGGTTATTAAGAAAAATAAAGGGTTATAAAAAAATATAATAAAATAAATAATAATATTTAAAAATAAAAATTATTAAACAGGGTTATTAAGAAAAATAGAGTGATCCCTCAATGATATTAATAAATAAAAAAAGATAGAGGTTCTAAAATTTAAATTTGAACAGGGCTTTCGAAGTTACGGCTCAGAAACTAAGTAGTAAAATGGGCTCTCAACTGTTTTCACATGTGACAGGATGCTGTTCAAGACAATTTTGTAACGCTTAATGTCACTTTTTAAAGTTAACTTGCTTTTGTCTATGATCACTACAAACAACATTAGTGCATGAATCAGTCTAGCTGAGAGCTTCTTGGCTTTCTAATGAAAACTTTTGTAGCCCCTCCATATTTTGAATATGTATGTAATGATGTTGAATTTTCCAATTTTAAAAAAATGTAGCTAACTTTTTAATTTATAAACTCATTATTTTTACTTAAAGTCTAATATAAGAATTGCCCCTTTAGCTTGGAGAAGTCCGGATTCAATCGGCTCTATAGCCGGTCATTCACGTGAAGCATAGCCATGCCATTTGTCCTAAGCCCGGTTTTTTCCCACACATTTTAATCGGAAAATACAGGCACGCCATCCACTTGTATTTAAAAGGACGCTAACTCTGAATGAGGGGGGAGGTATCTTCTTTCCCTCTTTACAGTTGCTTGTCAATCGTTCTTCGATTTTCCCCAGTTAACAGATTTTAATTTATGCTACCCTCAAAGAGAGGCTTCAATATACGCAAGGCATTGTTTTTTTCGCTAGCCTCTTTCAGGGTCCCTCTGACTTTTCGTTCCGATTTAAGTCCAGACGGAAGTCCAACCACCACAAGCCATTTGGCTGATTTCCATAGATTTTGTTGGCTTTTTCCTTCTCGCGTTCCAAAATATCCAGTTTATCTGTGAAGTGAATGGCCGGCTTGAAGCTTTCGGGGATTGCCCGTTTCCCAGCAGTATTTAAAGGCATGACTCTTTGAGGCCATCTCTCTCTTTTCTGCTTTTAATCTTTGGCAGCGACGTGCGCGCTACGTTTCTCCCGACTGTGACCCTGGCTTGAGTCTACCATTATGAAATATCCTTCAAAATGAAATTTTCTTTCTAAAAAGCAACATATGTAATAAAGAAAATGGCTACAGTAAAAGTGCGTCGATTTTATTTTCTAAAAACATTCTTTATATATATATATATATATATATATATATATATATATATATATATATCTTAGCTTTTATATATATATAAGCTAAGAATATGAATTGGTAAGCATTTAATTATTTTTTCTTGTTTCTTATTTTGAAATATTTTGGAGATTTACTCCCATACTATTTGTTTTTTCCAACAATTGGCTTTCGCAGAGGGTTAGGCGCCTTTAAAATTTGAATTTAATGCGACATAATCGATTCCTAAGATCGATTGACATTTGATTGTTGGAATTCCAATTTCTGGGTTGTCTTTTTCATAGTAATAATAATCTAACTAGTATTAATACATCAGTTTTTAATCTATCTTTTTGTATTTCATTGTATGATTATTAATAAGGTAACATTATTTTATTTTTTATTTTAATTATTAGTTTAATAAGTGTTTATATTGAAAATATTACTTGAATTTTGATTGTTTGGAAAATATTTAAGTATATATATGATTCAAATTAGCTTAATGGTGAATGAAAAGAAACTCAATTCATAATATTTATTCAGCAAATTTTAATGAACTCAAGGCGGTATTCCCAACTAGTTGTCGTTACAGATAATAGAAAAAGTGAAGGAAATAAACACCGTCGATTTTGCGATTTCAAAGATTTTCTGAACGTCCTCAAGTGGAGTGGAATGTTCGAGAACCTAAATATTGATCTAAGCGGCGTCGTAGCTAAATAGGTGTATTGCTACAGAGCCCGAGAGAGGGGAAAAGATCAGAAAATGTTACCATTTAATATTAGAAGAAAATAAACAAGAGTTAAAAATGAAACTTTTACAAAAATGAATTTGGGGCATAAAAACTGAGCAGTGAAAATTCACCAGTCTTTGGATGTTTGGGATGCAAACCAGCCGACAGTTCTGTTTCTTCCAGTACTGCCAAAGCCGGCTTGGAAGCAAAAGCTCTCAAACATAAATTTCTTAAGGTGTCTTCTACCGGAGTAAGCACAAAGCAAACGTGAGACCGCTTGACCCCCAAGTAATTGTTTTCCTTTACACTGGGCGCAAAAACCGCCAATTCGCCCTGCGCTCGCGGAAAGCTATATTTCTTTTTTTCACACACAGACGGAGGTGGGGGGAGGTTAGGGAAAAAAATCCAGGGCGATGAAGAAAACAAGGAGCAAATAATAATCATGCGACATGGGAATCGTGATTTTTCATGTTTTAATGCCTTTTGTTTCATTGATCAATTTTTCACCCACCTAAGGAACTGAAAAGTTTGACCTTTCCACCTCCCCTGGTATTATAAAAGTTGGTGGTAATGATCCCCCTCTCTATGGTGAGTAGCTGTGCATAATATCACGCTCAGGAAGTTCATAACACCTGTTGTAAAGACTCGGTGGGTTGTGGCATTCCTTTTCTCAGTAGGCTCCACAGCTCCAGTTCGAAAATTATCTGAATGTGAGAAATAGGAATCGTTCACGAATGCCTTTCAAATGTCCGGTGCGAAAATAGGAGTTTAATGTTTATTAAACTATTCATAAGCCACGCGATAAGAAAGGAAATAATAAAAATCGCGAGTAACAATGCAGTTGTGAAGGTTAGTTATATAAGGCGTTGAAGATATAATTAGGCAGTTTCCGGATGTTATGTGTTTGAAGAGTGTAAACAAATTTTGATTAATCTTATTCTTTTAAGGGTTGCCTTTCTTGAAATTTCATCTGGAAAGATTTATTTTCAGAGGATGCATAGTACTTAGAAATTGTTTCGCAATTTCTTTTTAAACGATACTCCATCTACGCAGTTTAATTAAACGAAATAAGAAAGTTTAACTACTTCTTTGTTCCTAAATATTTTGATATTTGACATTTATAAATTATTTTCTGAAACAGTGTGAATTAAAAGGAAATTGCAATTGTTCCAAAATTCTGAATTACAAAGCTAATTCTTATTGAGAAAGTAAACTTAAAAAATTAAGCTCATGTTGTTGAAATAAATTTATATTTTTTAATAAATAAATTTATAGATGAAAATTTATAACTTATTTTTCATTAATATGCACAGAATCCATTAATTTCAACTTAAAAAAATATTTTTTTTTCAACAATGCATTTAACAAAGGCCTCTAACTAATAAAAGAGAGATTTATTTTATAGCACGCTAAAAGAGACAGAATGAACATGAGAAAGGACTTGAGGTACATACACATTTGATACGTATTAGAAATACAAATTTAGTATATATAGCAGGAATCGAGATATGTACGAATTAACGAGGTCTAATAGTAATAACTTAATGTAGTCACTAATATTTAATTGCATTAAATAGGGAGAAAGTCTTTTTTATTACGATTTAAATAAAAAGAAAATTTAATATTTCCCTTCATATTCAGTTCAGTTTACTTTTATTTACTCCCCGCTTTGAAGCAACACGAAGGCTATTTTGGGACCGAGGACGTAATTCGAGGACGACACCTGAGCTGGCACCCCCTCCAAGCTTCCACACCACACGGGCGGGAGGGGATTCGGTCCCGACGGATTTAGCGTGCACCAGACGCGCTTACGCGAAGGTTCTTTGGTGGAATCAGGTTTCGAGCATGGAACCCTCCGGCCCCGTGGTCGAGACCTTACCACCAGGCCATCGCGGCCTCCCTTCATTTTCAGAATTTCATGATTTTTTTAGCGGAAAATATCTGTTATTCTCTTAGACGAAAATGCATGAGAATGGTATTCAAAATTATTCATTCTAACAATTTATTATTTCTCACAAAAGAACCTACATATTTACAGGTGGAAAAATTTAGAATTAAGAGTTTGGGTCATTGTCTTTCCGATTTGATTACATGAATCAGAGGGAGTTTCCAAGCGTCTATGCGGAATTGCAAAAAACATGCAGAGATTTGTCTAACGCTGAACGATTTGCGGTGTTCGGGTACATACATAGCATGTTTTGGAATCTCAAGATATTTTTTTTAAAACATTCAATCTTCTAAAGCCTGTGTAACTCGTTTCGTTTTGTATCAAAACTGTGAAACCAGCATGCTTAGTGCAATCAAAACAACGTGAAGGAGAAAATTGGCACTAAATTATGAATGTACATGTATAAGTGTACTGTTATGCTAAGTGAAAACCGTGTTGACAGAATGCCACTTGTCAGATAACAAATCCAATTTTTGCTGTCGAAGTTTGACTGTAAATAAATTCTCTTACTAATTTATAACATATCTTTTTAATTGTTAAAGGAATTTTGTTATATCAAATGATATTTGCATTATATTTTTTCTTACACCTTCCTTCCCTCCTTTTATTCTTCCCTGAAACGATGTAGAGTTTTTTTTTTCTTCGTTGAATTTTTTGCAGAGTTTCTTTTACTACATTTCCTATCTCAGAATAGTTTAAATTTTTAAAATATCATCCTTACATTTCCTATACATTGCCATTTCCGCTGCAGTAATGGCCTTTGAAGTGAAAGAAAGTAAATACTTGAAACTCTATTTCAAACTACCTTTATGATAAGAACAGTCTTTATTTTCTTTAACTTCCCCTCATTCCAGCAATCTTAAACTTCGCCTACATCTTCAGCACCAAGAACAAAGGACAAAAAGTAGGCATATAATGGCTCTCCCTGTCGAAGACTGTGTTTGTGAAGAATGGAGAAAATTTCGACCTCCATTGGGCCGAGTGGCGTTTGATTGGTGAATTCTTGGGAGCGACATTCTTTAGAAGACCCCAGAGACTGTTGGGAGGCATCGGAACTCCCCCGAGTGCAGTTCTCTTCGGAAATCGAAAAGGCGAGTAAATCTGTCGCCAGAAAGATTGCCATCGACTCGGTTCATCCGTTGCCCTCGGTTCATCCTCTGGTATTAGACGGGTGATGAGATTCGCCTTGCTATTTAGAAGGGAGCATTCGATGGCAAAGACGGGAGTTATCGAAACTATTCTGGTGCGAAGTAATATTTCACTTGTCTTACAAAGATGGTCTGTCAAGCTCTTCACATTTACTTTGAAACATGTTAAAAGAGATAAGTTTCCGATAAATGCATTATTTATCTAAACATATAGAAATTCAGTGGAATTTGGGAATCCGCAATGTCGGATAATCCGTCCGAACATCGTTTTTTTAATTTTCTGAAAAAAATATTAAGAATGAAGAAAAATAACAATTATAAATCAGCAGAAAGCTAATGTTTACTTCTAACTTTAAAGAAACGTTTGAATCGGCATTTAAGAATGAATACAGCATTTTAATGAGTAGAAACAAAATCGGCTATCTTCCTTTGGCGTAAGGAACTAAACATGCTCGACGATGCGAACAGCAGATAACTCTTTCTGTACTCTTTTTATGGAGTACCCAAAGTCGATACTCTACTGCATTGGTATATCACCGAATTTCCCGGAATCCGAACAGAGGTCAGACCCAATCAGTTCGGATTCTCGAGGTTCCATTATATATTACTTATACATTCGTTTAATGACAGTAAAATAACAGCATTTAGTATGATTTAAATTTGTAATATAGTTGAACGGCTAATGTCTGCGAAATCTGATGTTGCAACTCTTCCATATTTCCGATCCAAATTTCTCTTTACCGAAAAGATTTTTACCATCTACTTGGCAACACAACTTAAATGTAAAAGACTTTTTTAATTAAAAAAATAAATTATACATGGAGTCATTTTTGATATAGTACAAATCGTTGAACTTATGAACAAACTTTTTTTTAAGGCCATTAAAAATTCTGCGTCAAAAGCTGAATGTGGATAATAAGATAAGCGTCGTAAAAAAATATAAAAAATCGAGGCCAGTAACTGGTATTTTCAAAGATAGAACCAACTTAATCTCAGATTATTTATATAATTATCACCCCTTCCAAAATTCCAATTAAGAAAATACCCAAATTAGAATCTTATATCTAAGGGACGTAGAAACTAAATAATATTTCTACCTTTGGTGTTAGCTCTACTTATTGTATAGTATAAATCAAATGATCCTGGATCTATTTTCAAATTTTTTCGCTTCATCGGCTCATGAAAGTTTGTTTTTATATTCATATTCAAAAATATTGGCAGTAATTTATAATCTGCTTAAAATTATAAGAAAAGGAATCGGAATAATCAGTCGTAAAATATTAATAATTATAAACAATATTGTCCTAAGAATCAGAATGTGTGTGGATAAATAATCTCTCCTTTTTCAATTAATCCAAATTTTAATACACAGCTATAGAATTATCATTTATTGATTAATTGTTGTTTATTGTTTCAATTACGATGATTCTATAAGCTCGTTTTATTTTTACCATGCATTTGTTGAAATATTGCTACACTTTTTGAAGTATTTAAAATACTAACAGCCTTACAGACAATCTCAAGAAGAATGTGCCTTAACTGACAGTCCTGAATTGTCCAATAAATTTCCTACGAATAATCAGACTTAGAAAGTGTAATATTTGTGATATGCATTACTTGAAGTTGGTTCGATTTTCGATTCATGAAAATTTATTGAAAAGGAGAATTACTAAATCGGTTAAAAAATTACAAATATAAAAATAATTCTTTGGAATTGATATAAAATCTTAAAAACTAATTTAAAATATTTTTTAACTATTCACAGATAAGTGTGACATAGACAAATTCTTTACGACTGTTGGTTGATGTTCCTTTTTCCAACAAAAATTCGCAAGTTAGAAGCTGTTAACACAACCAAAATTGCATACATTGTGCAAATTCAAATGTGTGAGAAGATTCATCTCAGTCGATTATACAGTATATAATGTTCAGTGATTCTCAATTCGTAGAACGCGACATCTTAAAACTGATATGGAAAAATGTCCCCCCTCCCAAGTATTAAAAGGTTGAGAATCGAAATATAAATAAATTGAGAGAACTACTCTTAAGGACACATAAAAGACAACTATACTTGATATACTCGCCGGTTTTGAAACACGTAATTTCCTTATAAACTATTGATTCCCTTCATCTGGAAATATCTTTTTATTTACTTCCCAGTTCTCTGCTGGGAGCGTTCTTGGCATTCTTCCCCGTATTTGTTGGTGTTCCAGACAAATGAGCCAAACGATCATCGGATGTCACTGGTGGAGAGATCATTAGACAACTGATCCCGGATGCTGGCAGCCGAACGAGCCGCTTTACGTAATCAGTGTCTCACATCCGCGAGTGCTGTTTGCCTAATATCTAATTGAATAAATTGTAGGAGGCAGCAGCTAAACACACACGAGGGTGATTTTTCTTCACCTTCACCTCTTTCGCTCCGTCCCTATCAGCAGCCGGGACAGCGCCTTGACACTCGCTTCGGATTTGCTAATTTTGGCTAAATGGCGGTGGGCGTCGCGATGACCTTTGGTGCAGCAGGTTATTATTTTCTGGAAGGATGGAATAAAGTCGGCTTTTTAACCTGACGGAGTTAAAGAGTTTCTCACACTAGATCTGACCCACAAATGGACGAGGCGGGCATGCTGACGTGTGTGGTCCATAGAGGTATTTGGGTAAAAAAAGAGTGCAAGCGGTTGCTTGTTGTGCTAAAAGTAAAGTTTTTGGGTATTTAGTTTAATAAAGTGCAGCATAAATAGTATAGAATTGGAATAAATTTGCTGATAATTCCGGAGTCGTGTGCGAAACCCATAAAAATTGCTATATCGGACGTTGTCGTGTTGAATGGCATGTGGTTGGGCCGAAGGTAGCAGGATTTCTGTATGATAATACAGCAATTTTGAACTGTGTGAATTTGTCAAAAAAATGACGGAATCTGGTGCTTTCCATTGTTGTGGCTAAAAGTAAATTTTTGAGTATTTAGTTTAATAAAGTGCAGCATAAATAGTATATAACTGGAATAAATTTGCTGATAATTCCGGAGTCGTGTACAAAACTCATAAAAATTGCTATATCGGGCGTTGCCGTGTTGAATGGCATGTGGTTGATCCGAAGGTAGCAGGATTTCTGTATGACAATACAGCAATTTCGGACTATGTGAATTCGTCAAAAATATGACGGAATCTGGTACTTTCCATTGTTGAGTTGAAGAAAATAGGCCCAATGAAACCAGATAATGATAAACCAGCTGTCATAACAAACTCCGTTTCTTTGAGTTCATCGGTAATTCAGCAATTTATGTAGGATTTCAATTGCCGAAATCCTAAAATACTGCGCATTTAATGGAACCATGTTTCATTGCTAAAAAATGATATCAAAAATTTTGTTATTAACGCTTACTAATTGTGCTACCTGTCAGGTTGATCTATCCACCGTTAGACTCGGCATGGTTCTATGAAATAATTTGCCAAAACTTGCTTAGTTATGTGCCAGTGTTGACGTTCGATTATATTTCAATTCTCTATGATATCCCTATTCATATACCATCCACAAAATTTTAATTGATTAGTTTAATGATATGTGATATTAACATTTCTATGTGTTATTGCCGAGTTAATAGCGAATTCAATGGAGCGGCTTTATCTAAATAATCTGTGTTTCGTATAGTAAAAGAATAACAATCACTTAGGAAGTCGATAAACTCCTAATTGATTGTTAACTTGAATTACCTATCAAATTTCTTACATTGTGACTAAACCATTCCTAAAATGCTTTCCTTTCCAGTAATAGGTCCGCAGTGGGAGTCGGCTTCAGAGAGCATTGAGTTCAAGACTATTCCGCCAAATCCCAGCCGTGTCCTCGAGACTATTGTAGACGCTCTTTCTTCTTTGAATCTTTGAAGGTGTGCAGACCAAAGTCCTTTCATCGGCGTAGTATGAAAGTTTAGAGGTACTGGTCTCGGCTCAGGTGTTACTCTCTTCTTCTGACAAAAGCTTAAAAATTCAATGTATATCCCAACAGTCTTTGTGCAACTTAGAAACAGGATGTTAATCTAAGAAAACATTTAACATTCGCATCCCAAGGAACTCAGAATTAGTCTTCTGCAACAAATAAAGAGAGTTTGGACAAAAAGTTTTAAAAGTAACAACTTTTTTGTCTCGATTTTTGTCATTTCCTCTATCATTATTCCGTCTACTGTCTATCGTTGTTCTGTATTTTGTCTTTTCCTCTATCATATGTCTATTCCTCTATCATTAAATAATCCTCTATTCATTTCTCGTCTTAAATTTGGCTTAGAAAGTAATTTTTGAAAAAATACTCTATTAATACTAGATAACTATAACATATTTTAGTTCCTGATTATGATTAATTAATTCCTCCACGGATAGCACAGTAACAATATGTCTTTTCCCGAGTTTTCATCAAGCTCATATTTCGTCTCCAAAGTGTTAATTAATTGGTTAATTGAGTTGTGAGATCAATGCCCCATGTGGAAGATATATGAGGGTTATTTGGAAAGGGCAGTAAAATTTTGAATTAAGTTCAATTAAAGATGTCCATCGATTGAAGGACAATCCACTTTGCAAACTCCCATTCCACATTTACGTGAGAACATTTGGCGTGTGAAAAGATTCAAATCTCCAAATTTGACCTTTAATTCGTCTGTGGAAGCTCTGGCTCCAGAGAATCAAGGCCTTTTTTCATCGGTAAGGACGCTTTTCAAACAGATTTCACTTTTTGTTGTATTCTTAATTTTCAATTGTGGTGTCACCAGCGGACAACATTCAAGGTAACAGAAAGCTCAATAAAGAGAAAAGGTTCAATATTTGTGTTAGTTACGCTTTAATGCTCTTCAGACAATGATATATGAACTTTATATTTATGAAAATGCCATATGTTTACCTCTAAATGAGGTTTCTTTACGTGTTTACCGTCCATGAAGTGTGAAGCCAGGTTACAAAAAAAGCAAATTTTGCGACAAGATATTATGTTTTGTCCTTTACAAATGTCTTTGTCAATAATAAAAATTTCAGTCATTATTCTGAAAAAATTCTAAGCCATTTGCATTGCACAAAATTAAACAAGATCAATTAAAAATAAGCCATGAGTATTATGATAATTTCGTTTCATACGGGAAGACTGTATTAATTTGATTTTCGTTAGCATGATCAAACTTGATGGACGACATCAGTAACCGATGTTAATAGGAAAATTTATTTTCATAATTTTTATCTGCAATAGACTAAGAATGGAAAATGGATGATTGTATTGGAAATGGCGAATAAATTTGACTACTCTTGGAGATGAAATTTGAGTCCAGGTGACTTGCTTGCTGATTCTTCGACTTGGAGGTTGTAGGATTGCAAGTTTAAGACCCGATTACACTGTATATTTAATAGAGAATATAGGCGTGACCAGCTGTGGCGTTATAGCTACCTTCTGGATAAAACGTCTTGTTGTTGATGTGGAATTTCGGATTGTAAGATGCCAGCTAAGATGGCAACTTATCCCTATTCAAAATTGTGATGTTTGTCTCTAACAACCACCTTGTTATTTCAAGAAGAGACATAAATCTAACAAATCAATTATTTAATCACTTCGAATTTCCCCGAAGATTGCTAACCGTTGCTGTTATAGCTGTGACAAGGTCACAATCTTATGATATTCAACTTTAAACCTTGAGACATTCTGTATTCTTTAAAAGTCTCAAATACGTAATGAATTTTTCCCCAATCAAGATTACTGCATTAATATGTGTTTCTTTTATGGCTTTTTATAAAATATTTGGTTCACATTTTTGTTGTTAATTATATAATAAGGTATCAAGTATAGAATTGAAATGAACATGAAAAATACGGATTAAGTGTACTTTGGACAGGAAAACAATGTGACTGACTGATGCCACACTGAGAAGAAACTACCTTGGCAAATAAACACTTATGTATTTTCTTGAACACATTCATTCATAGGCGGCTCGTCCGGGGGGGAAAGGGGGGCAACTGCCCCCTCACTTCCAAAAGTAAAGGGGCCTTGCCCCCCCCACTTTTCTAAGCTCAAAATTAATGATCCATCGAAAAATGATGGAGGGAAACCCAATACACATACCGAGCGAAGAAAAGGAGTACGATCTAACAAGAGTTATAAAAAATGCATCAATTCAAAAAGTCTCTGAAACATATGATCTTGATATGGAAAAATAAAGGGAGAGATACAAACTTTTCAGAAAATGTATAAAAAATACATCGACTCTTTGCCAGAAATATCCATGGAGATAATAGAACTGAGGAAAAGGTGCAATTTTCTTGTTGAAAACGAACTCTGTGATATATTTCCATACTTGACAAAACTAATCCAAATTCTTCTGTTGATACCTGTCTCAACTGCATCATGTGAGAGAAGTTTTTCATGCTTAAGATCTTTAAAATCATACCTTAGAAATAGTATGTGTCAAGACAGGCTTTTTGTACTTGCTGTTCTGAAGATCGAAAATACTATAGATATTGACTTTACTAACGTAATAGAACAATTTGCGAAAAAACAAAAATCGCAGGCTGTCTTTCTTCTAATTTATAATACGGATGTATATTGTATAATATCAAATAAATACATTTATAACTGTCTTGCTTTCTCTGTGTTTGGGAGTACGCCGTTCTGTGACGACATCATTGATAGATTCACGAGTTTAAAAGAAAGAAGAACTGACTTAATAGGTAAGTGTTTTATATTTTTCTCATGTTATCATTTCATAAGAATTGAAATGGAACTTTGAATTGGAAGGAGGAAGTCTACGGTGGTAATCCGTTCCGTTTTTTGAGGCCGTGTCCCGAATTTTTTAGAAAAGGTCGAAGAATTTAATCAATAATGACGTTAAAATCCAATAATATAGCCCAATTTTACAAAAAAAAACAGCTTTAGGGACCCCCACCCACCCACTCGCATCTCTTTTGACCCCCCAATTTTTTTGGTACACCAGCCGCCTATGCATTCATTTCTGGATGGCATTGAAAGGACGGTTTCAAAATTTGCACAACTTTTGTGCTATTATTTACAGCTATTTAACAAAAGTATAGAAAAACTTAAGTAGTAATGGTGTAGGTCAGATATTTGCTAATATGATCTGTTTATTGAGATAAAATATCAGAATACCATGCATCATTAAATTTCATTGTGAAACTATTTTTACTAATTGTACCAGTAGGAAGTTGTTTCCAACTAGTAATAGATTAAAAGTAAGCTGCGAAACATATTTAAACTTTTCTCTGTTTTCATTTATTTAAACACGGTCGAATGAATTTTTACTAGTTGAGAGATCGCCGCACTAGATTTTATTGTGTGGTGTAGTGAAAAGTAATTCACACAATGGTTAAAATGTGTAATTTTTATCAGAATTAATAGGCCACGGTGGCCCAGAGCTAAGATGTCGGCCTCGGAGGGTTCCAAGTTCGAGACCCGATTCCACTGAAGATCCGTCGTGTATGGTGCCTGTTGCACCTTACGTAAGGGGTCAAACGTCCTCCCGCTTGTGTGGTGCGGAAGTTTGGAGACGGGGGTGCCAACTCAGGTGTTGTCTTCGTCACCTGACCGCGGCTCAAATTTACGAAGCCCGTCCCAAAAACAGCCCTCGTGTTGCTTCAAAACGAGACGTTAATATAACTAGACTAAACTCAGAATTAATAAGAATATGGCTTTGTTCAATACTAAACATTTTGTAATCTAATCTTTAAAATTTTTGATATCATACTCAGAAATAGCAAATCATAGCGAATACAAAATGTTTCTTATAGATTGTAGTAAAAAAGGAGTTGAATGTTGCTGCGACATTTCGTTTTGCAAACCCAGATAAATCTGAATTTCTGTGGCCCCAAGATACTATTTCCCATGTATTTTTTAACAGATAAAATCAGAAACTAACGAAATCAAACAGATCTCAGTGAAAATCCAGAATTTCAGGTTATTGACTTATACATATTTTGATGGTAAAAGGTGCCAAGAAATTTTGCATTTTTTAAAAAGTACTTCGCAAATTTATTGATGGCTGAATTTGAACATAACTCACGAACTGATTGGCCGTCATATTTCTCGAATACCATCTAGTACCAAGAATATTAGAACAGTTAAATACTTTGAATTTTTATTAAAAACTCAGAGGGGTAATTCTGTAACATTCTACTACAGTTCCGGAAAAGTGGCAAGTAACAACGAAAATTATTGATACACTAATTTATAGGACGAGAGTAATGTACAATAGAGACTTTCAAATGCCATATTGATATGAAATTTTATCAATGCCTGTAAATTTTCGTTTGAAATTTGCCTTATATTTTTCCCCCTTTCAACTTAATATGTTACCAATTCGCTTTAAATAATATGTTTAATTTTACATCTTTTGACTTTTATACTGAACAGGGTATCTGGTACAAGACTTTTTCCACTGTAGCGCTAAATATAATCTGAATAGAGATTGTAATGAACAGGCACTCAGAACCGAAATGAAGATTAGCGACTGCTGACGAAAAACGTAGTGGAGAATTTTTATTTATTTTTAATTAAAATTTTAGGGCAAAATTTAGACTCAAATATATGGAATTTGTCTATTGAAAGTAAAATAATAGCATCACATGGGGTATCGTGTTGCTATTTCGGACGGTAACGATTTACCATGAAAATGCTGGTAGATCCTTGTAAAAACTGCAAATTTGTCAGTTACACTTACTGTGACAGACTGAAATTCTTGATTCAGGTTAGATGCGATTATCAGCTGTTAACTGTGAATTTAAACACTGTTATAAATTCGATTGATTATCAGTAATAATTTAAACAGGATAGCTGCGTATGGTTGCAAGCAAAATCTTTAGTTACTACTATATTGCAAGTCAATATTGATTGTCGCCTTTTTCTCTCTGCTAAATTTGCTACTTAGTTCTTTCAAATAGAAACCTTATTGTATCCACATTCAATTACCAAACGTGAAAAAATTTCCGATTGACATTGATTATTTTTAACATCAAAAGTTACTGTATTAATTTCATTTTTTGTTATAAAATACTTTTTTCAAATTTTACAACGCTAATCTGTGTTTATCAGAAATCCTGACTTGTCATTGGAATTTTTTGACATCTTTTGGCATAATTTGACGGATATAGGCAGAGGCGGCCCGAGGTCACTTTACCAACTGGGCAAGACAACAAGATGGCGCCCCCCATATACACAACCAAATACTTTTTTTTTAATTCTATGCGTCTGTATTCAAAATAACAAACAAACTTTTACCTAGAAATGTGCATGTTTTACCTGTGTGGCATCATCTTGGCATCTGGCAGTATTTAGAGTTGCAATTACATGCAGATCGCATCCTCCCTCTTTGTGATGTCACCTATCGACCAATAGCGAGCAGCCTGTTGGAGTACTTAAAGAGGATGATTACTGCTGTTCACTCTCTTCTTTTTTACTTTCTCGTATACGAAGTATACGAAGAGAAAGTATTGTAATCGTCAAAAAATTCGAACTCGAGATTTTGACGAATCTCCACGTTTTAGACCTCCCTGAGTCCGAAAAACACACACAATTTTGGAAATATGCCTGTCTGTGTGTCTGTATGTCTGTGTGTGTGTGTCTGTGAACACGATAACTCGAAAACTATTAGAGATACAGGGATGAAATTTGGTATGTGAACTTGACACATAATTTCTAGGTTTCTATCAAATTTTGGACAAAATCCGTCCAAGGGAAGTCTGTCTATATGTCTGCCCGCGGTCATGTGAACACTATAACTCAAAAACTTGAAAAGTCAGATAAATAAAATTTGGTACACAGTTTTATCGTTATGAATGTAGGTCCGTATAAAATTTTGGGACAAATCCGTCAAAGGGTTGACTGTCTGTCGGTCTGTATAAGCGCATCTCCAACGAATCCGCTATCTCCACGCGCATGCGTACTTGAAGCAGTCTTCTGTGCAGGCGAAAGGAGCGAATTACGTCAGTTTGTCCTTGAGACGGCGAGGGTGAAACCTGGCAGTGTGCAATAGATATGCGTTTTAATCGGCAGGCATCGCTTTGAATTTGATTCCTTACCTAGACATTTTTCAATCACTATAATGAAAAACCTTCTGATAGTCATTGGATTCTGGATAACAGTAGGTTCGAATTTTTTTAGCCACGCGGGGGAAGGAGAAACGGCATCTTTTTGGGGAAGTATACGAGAAAGTTTAGGGAAGAAAGAACACTCTCGCTGGTTGTATCATCTTACCGCTAGCGTGTTTAATGATGTTATGATTTAATTTAGGATTTTAATTTAGTTGTTGTTCTATTAAATTTAATTTGTTATGAAGTAGTCTTTCTTTGACTGTGTCATCAGCTCTGTGTTTCTCACGATGGAGTACTTCTGATATATGTGAAATACAGGAGTGATAGGTTGAGAAGCTGAGTAGTGAAGTATTGTCCTAATCAATATGAAACACTTAAGTGTCAATCGTTCTACGTACCTAATACCTCGGCGACTAGGCCCGTAAATCTCACCTCTACACATGCTATTAAGTTAATTTGACCTCGATGTAGGCCTAGAAGTCACATCTGCAAATATGACTCAACAATGTTATAATGAGAATTTTAAAATTTCAGATTATACAGGGGTCTTATTGGAACTGAAATAATATATTCAACAAATCAGTAGCGAATCTAGGATTCCGGTCTGGGGGGGTGGGGGCTGAGGTCATAAAAATTTTGTATTGTCGTGATGAAGGTAAAATCTGAAGACTAAAGTAAACCAAAACTCTTTAACTTTACAGACATTACTCACCTGACAATAAGAATCATAAAAAACAATACAATACTTTCGATAATTTAATAAAAATTACGATGAAATAACTAGCCCAAAAATGTCTTCGACCATGCCAAAGCTACAAGTACAAGTGGAATGACTACAAAAGTAGGAAAAGTTTCGAGCCAGTCAAGCCAGAAAGTAATGTTGAAACGATTTTATTATTTTTTAAAAGAGATAAATTAAGAAAAAACAGGTTGTAATGATGTTAAATAAAATCAAGAATTCTGGCTTGGCTCTGGGGGGGGGGCTGTAGACCAATAGCCCCCCCCCTGGATTCGCCACTGCAACAAATTTTATTTTAAAATATACCTATACCACTTTATTTCTCAAGTCTATTAAACCATTTTTCTTGCTTCACCCTCCCGGTTCACCACCCAGACTTTCGCCCGCTTTTCCTGGGCATGGGGCCGCCCCTGGATACAAGTTTGTCAGATTTTCTAATAATCTCTTATTTTTCTTAGAAGTATTTATACATTGTAGGGGCGATTGTGAACTCTTCCTGTAAACTATTGTGTAGAAAAAAATCTAGCTAAATTTTAAATGATTCAGAATATTAATTTAATACCTTTACATACATATATACACACATTTTTACAAACAATTTTATTAGTGAAACAAAAAAGTTTATATATTTTAAATTTATTCAAAATTAATTTATATTTAATTGACCTTTTCGTTTTCAAAAAAATTTTTTGAATATGAAATTTAACTAGCTTTATTTCGAGAGGGCGGGAGCTCAGTTTCCGAAAGTTTGTATTGAAATGACGATTGAAACTTTACTATGACGAAGAAAACATTTTGATGTAAATAGTGATTTTTCATTTAACCTTTTAAGGAGTGTATTATAACTGAAGTAAGCATATTCATCATTTCGGAGGTGCGATAGAAAATTTTTCATGAACGCAAAGAATTTTCATAATCTGCCTTGCTATTCAATGAATTATCTCCAATTTTTTTTATGAATACTCTCTTGAGAGTTATTTTCTGATCCTTTCAGACAAAAAGTTAGTATTCTCACTAAATTTTATGTAGAATAAAAGTATTAAATTTATATAACTTCTGAATGATATATTTGCTCTAAAATAAACTTTATGAAAAATAATGGCGCTTACATTTTACAATCCCTAATGTGTAAAAGTAACAACAAAAAAAAAAAAAATTCCGAATTCCGGTCAAATCTGGAACACAATTAGCCCGTGCAAGAGTTTTGCAATAGCTCATGATGAAGAAACAGCAATCAATAAAGGAGCTTTCACGTGTTTCATTTTGTAATGGACATTCCTTCAGGATAATTTCTTTTATGCATTTTTATTAAAAAGAACATCTAAGTATAAACAAACAAAACAACGTGCTTCTCTTAAACTTTATGTACCAGAACCAGAGAGGCGACTCTCGTAATGTTTCTTCCCAAAACAAACAAACCTTGAGGAGTGCCTCAATTGCTTCGGAGCATATTAATCTATGATTGTCACGCACTAGTGTCTCTGTGGCTGTGACGGTGAATACTAGACAGCAGTTGAGGTGGTCAGAAAGAAAAGGTAATATCTGTAATTTGCACGAGTATCAGGGACTCGGCAACATTTGTGCAATATCTTTGGCGCCTGGAACGCCCACTCCTACTTGCTCGGTTTTCACAGTTCGGTTCCACCCTTTGTATGCGTTGTAGGTGGTTAAATTAGTTCTCGGAACCGGTAAGCAACTTAAGCGATTTTTTTGAAATTATGAGCTCTTTTCCGAAGAGCAACAAAGTGAGCATGTCTGGCTGGTTGCAGATCACATTTAGATTTGGCAGCTTTTTGAAAAACATGGAAGTTACTTGGTATCAACAAGAAAGTTGCAGAAAACAAATTGGTAGTTTTATTAGTATGTTAGTAGTTTTTATTGGTCTGGTATGGCAAAATATTTTGTATGAATTAAAACTGGATGATTACAACCCTTTGGAATACTGTTATTAAATCTCAAGCAACTTATACAACTTAAATAGCTCTTTTAACACAGTAACAAAATGTGCATATCTGTGTAGTTCTATTAATATTTTGATAAAAAAAAGTTTTGTTTGTTGGTTATTGCATATTCTGTAGATAAATTCGCTTTATAAATTATTAGATTATTTCTCAAATATTGTCATTGAGTTTAATTTAGCCATAAATTAACGCCCCGTTTAGAATGGACACAAGGGCTATTTTGGGGCGAACCTCAAACCATTTTAAACCGGGGTTAGATGTCGATGTTTAAACGGGGTTGGTGTAGTCGCAAAATAAGCAGTGCCGGAACACTTTCACCTGGGTGACAAAAATCGAGCTGATTTAAGGACATTTTCACAGTTTTTTGCTATTTATTTCTCTTTTTAAAAAAGCAGTCCCGGAAAGTGTTCCGGCTCCACTACACCCCAGGTTAGATGACAAGGACGACACCTGAACCGGCACTCACCTTTCCAAACTTCCACACCACACCAGATGCTTATTAAATATGAAGAAACCAAAGTTTTTTTTAATTATAGGCTTTTTAAGTAGTAATTTTACCATTATTATACCACTACCCGGTTTTGCCCCACTCTCTCTTACTCATTTTGAGAGCCCCAAGGATTCGTTATAGCCAAGAAAATGGCATCGAACACCAAAGTTACGGTGTCGCTTTCTGAGTTTGGGATGGCATTATTCTGGTTTCTCGCACAGATCTCTACGTTCAACGAGGAACCATGACAGGACAGATTTATTCATTATCATTCTGCAACATGTGTTCATCTTTTTCTAGGAGCAATGGCCGCAGAGCGTGGTTTTACGAATGACAACGCCCTTCCTCGTCGTGGACGAGTATCTTTATAGCCCCTATTTGGAACAGTCGGCGTTCTCTCCGACTGAGTATGTATTGGGCATTTTCGGGCGACGAGTTCCCTCTCGTCATCCACTCCTTAGGTCTATCCCAGAACTTCAGATCACGCTAGCGCAAGAAACCTGGCTGATTAAGAGATGTATTCTGGTACCCCCGGTTGGATTGGGAGGCGTCACTTTTCCCGTTGTTGACGTGCGGAAAAAGTGACGTCTCCTAACCCAACCGGGGGTACCAGAATAGACCCGTTAGTGCTAAGCATGCCAGAAGTTCTTCTGGCTGTCTTTAAGCACACGACAAATATATACCTTATTAACCTTCATATAAACCATATAATGTTAGTTTTTCTAGACAAGGTACTAGACCAGTGGTGCGCAAACCGTGGGTCGCGACCCCCAAAGGGGTCGTGAGAAAATTTTTTTGGGTCGCTAAAGTTAAAGAAATTTATTTGGCAATAAAAAATATTAGGCTTTTCTTCGAAAATTGTGGTTGCGATCCTCCGAGGGGTCGCGACCACGGTTATCAGAGGGGTCGCGACTAAATTTTACACGAAGAGAGGGGGTCGGAAATGAAAATAGTTTGCGCACCACTGTGCTAGACGACCCCTTTGCTTCCAGAAGCATTTCTTTTATTATATTGGGCACTGTTGTATCTTTATGGTACTTTTTATTCTGTACCTTCTTTCTCTTAAACAGGCTTTATGTTTATAGCAATTTTTCTGTGCATTTCAGCTTAATTTGTACAACCTGTCCCATTAACACCCAAGTGGCATTTTTTCAGTAATATTTTGTACACTAATATTACATGCCTTGAAATCAACTAGACAAATACCAAAAAAAATCCTGCCTGAAAGCATAGCGTCCCTATTTAGACAAAGTCCTATTAATGCTAAAAAACCCATCAAAATCTAAAAGTATGTGAAATTCCAAAAAGAAGACATACTCTTACAATTGTATTTATTGATATATTTGTTAAATGCAAGTAAATTAAATGATAAATAATTGAACAAACTTATCTTTTCTTCTTCATATTGCAAGCAACTACTTTCTGAGTTTGACCCGAAAATAAAAAGGCTACATTACTAACCAAAATTTGATGTGTGCTGTCCTTGACTGAACGCAAAAGAAATTAAAATTTAAAAATGCTTTCTTTTAAAATTTATGTTTAAAAAATAATTCCTGTGAGTTTATGATGCATTTTTAGAAGTGTCCCTAAAACGCGAAGCTAGGTATTAATGAGTTAATTTATTGACATGAGTGTATTTAGTAATATTATAGCCAATCAACGTTAACTATATGTTTATTGTTTCCTATTCTTGTGCTTTTTCAAAGAATATTTGTTTGATAAATCGTGTGGAATAGTTTTCTAGTTTTCAATTTTGTTCAAAAATTAAATTTTCAATCATTAATAGTACATTCCAGTTCTTGACACCGCTTACGACAGCTACTAAAATGATGAAGATAAATTTTAGTAAGCAAATACTTAGGAAACTCAATCTAAATAACAATATTAATAAAAAGCCGTCAGACACCAAAGCTATAAATATTCATCATTTATCTTATTCACTTTCACTTGACTTCATTAAAAATTCTCTCTTTTTTGCCGAGTAGTTACTTGCATAGATAGGAAAGAAAAATCACACAATTTTTCTTCGCATAATTTCTTGTTCCTTTTCGCTCCATTTAATTAAAACCATTAAGTGATAATTAATTTCTTATTTTACCTGCGAGGGGAAAAATTCCCCCTCATTTGAAGATTAGCTTGATAATTAAAGGTTATTAATGGAATTCGATCATTAAAGTTTCTTTGGTTAAGAGCAGTATTAGCGTGATATTGATTTAACCGAACGTTACAGTTAGTTACGATAGTAATTTTTTAAATCATTTTAATAATCGCGTTGCAAAAAAATTGAAGGAAGCGAAGATAATTTTATACTTTCTTTTCAAACTCTGATAGGTCATTATCGACTAATTTAGATGAAGTACTTGCCTGAAATGAATAAACTTGATGAGAATATAAATCTGATTTTGTAAATGATTATTATTAGTTTTCCTTTTTATATAAACATATGAAGGGAAATTTTTTCATGAAATGAGGACGGATGTGAATAAAAAGCTGGAAAAATATTAAATGAACTGCCCTCAACATGAAATATATCTTTAATTGAACACATTTTAAAATTATTACGGCTTGGATAAGAGCAGCGGAAGCTTTTGTGGCGCAGTCTTGGCTCCATGGCTGGAAGGTCATGGGTTCGAGACCAGATTCTACGGAAAATCCGAGCCTAGTGCATGTTAAATCTGTCAAAGTTCCCACGTTCTCTCATTGATGTGACATGGAAGTTTGGAGAGAGCGTGCAGCCTTAGACGTCGTCCTCGTCATCTGGTAACAGCTAAAAATTACGAAGCCCATGCCAATATAGCCCTTGTGTAGCTTCAAAAAGGGGCGTTAATCTGACTAAACTAAACTAAATAGATTGGCCATCCATATGTATTTTAGTAGAAGAAGTACTTTGGAACAGTTTTCATTTATGTTTTTATTTAGTTCTCAAATAAGTCCTCTTAGTTACTTTACCGAGATCTTCAGATAAAAGGAAATTTCACCAAAAGGGTTAGATCATTGATATTTCGGAAACGAAGCACGATGAATTCATGGTGAACTCAAAGTCACTGTCTGAATTTCATACGTATTCATTACATAGTCTCGGAGAGATATCTTCTCTATATTTTTTGTTGATACACAACTAAGGTTGTGTAGTTTATCTTAAATGAAAAAATAGACTGATTGATGCCTTAAAGCTACAAAACCAGAAGAATTTCGTGATATCTTCAGAGGAATCCTATTGCCAGTGTTCTAAAAAAACAGAAATATTATATTCAAAATGTTAATCATTTTGTATTTATAAATCCTACTGAAGCCAATTAACGTGACATTTGTGCTGTGACGTAGTAACTACAAGCTTCGAATAAAAGATTTCAAAATAAAATTGGTGCGGAAGAGCGTATAATGAGTGTATCACGAAACATGGATTCATTTCATAAATACGTACACACTTGGAATGTGCTAGACCACTTTAATTGCGGGATCCTTTGTACATCTTGTAATATAAAATTGAACCAGCCTCACAGACAGTCCTGCATAAAACAACGTTTAGTTAGATGACATACGCGGTTATGGTTTTTCCGTGACGATGAAGTGATATTCTTAAAAATGACATGCTGTGAAACAACAACTTACCATCACCGTTGGACCTTAATCAAATTATAAGTAATTCAGATGTAATCATCTTTATGGTAGACATCTTAATGAAACTTTCGGTATTGCTCTTCAAACTTATCAAATAATCTATTTGAATTATATCTAGCTCATTCTTTTATATATTTATCATAATGACAAATGGAATTCTGTATAACTGCCATTTGATGTGGCATCATTATTGATGATCCTGCCAGAGATGTTATAGGACCATTATTATTAATAGTTTTACAGTGTCGTAATGACCCTAGAGTGTTTTTGATTCTAATAAATGATAGTTCTGATAATTTATATTGATTATAACCAAAATTTTGATTTTTCTTTTCATTACTAATATTTAACAGCCGGTGTATGAATTATTTTCTTTCCGCTTGGCTCGAAAATCACCAATTCGTGACTAACTAGTCTGTTTGTGTTCCGCCAGATATTTGTGGTTTGGGGTTTGGGGTTATCAAGTATTGACATCCGACTTAGGTAATACTGACTCAATTATCTCTTCCCTGCCATTTCCTTCGCTTTTTCACAAAACATTTTACCTTCTTCTTTTAATTTGTTAATTCGTGAGTTCCCGAAAATATTACGACCATTTTATCATATGTTACTTGCGTATTTAGACATTAGCAAAATAGTTTTTATAGTATAAAGAAAATTATGTGCTTCAAAATTATGAATAATATTTGCATCTGATAAATGTTAACTGTTGAGTAAATTGCGTTTGCGTCTGATAACTGTAATTTTTGGTCTTTTTAATGGATGCAGATTTGTCGGATAATTTTGTCTTTTCACTGTTATCTAGTTGCTATTGTTACCTAGACTTCCGCAAATGGAAAATTCAACTACTTAAACTATTTTGAACCGGAAGGAAGCTTATATTCCAAAGAGTAGGGCTCAATACAGAAGAAAACAGTAGGAAAGTATCACTTCGAATTTTTTATTATTATTATTTTTAGTGAAAGCTGTCTAGGCAATAATGAGCTATTTATCAGGATCAAACATGCATTTTTTAAATGTGTACAGTTTAAAAGCGTCTAAGAATTGGGATTCAACTTTCCAAAGTTCTACCGTTGCGATATATGAAAGTGCTGCAGCTTATTGAACACAATAATTAATTATAAATACTTTTTACCGAAAGAGATGAATATTTCGACAAATAAAATAAGTTAAGGATTGTTTTATGGTATCTATATAGTCAATTTATACTATTGGAATAGACATAAAAACATATTTGAATTATTTATAGAAACAAGGAAATAGTGCCCGAAAAAATTTCTATGAATAATACTAAAACAAAAGTGATGAAAATTGCTCGTGAAATTTTATCGGCATGGGGTTTTTAAACATAGAACAGAAAATTGATTTCGAACCTGAAGAGCACAGAAAACTGATTTTGTATTTCAATGACAATTATGAAGAAGAGAATTTAAAATAATTAAACTATTTTATATTTAAAATTTGTTCTCAAAATATTACTTAGTTAATCATTTCAAAAGGAAAAACAGAAAATGGAAAAGTTTCCCTGGAATTTTGGATCCCGGATTAGGGAAGTGTTTCCGTTGACAACCTGAAAAGAAAATGTTATAACAAAACACGTTTTTCATATTTTATTAACTCTGCTTCACTTTACAAAAATAGTAGCTCGATTAAATTTTGGACTTACTAGTTCATGATCAATTCAATAAGTGTTTTTTTTCTTCTTTTTTATACAATCAAAAATTTTCTAAACGAATTCGCCCGAGCTAGTTTATTAGAAGTAAATATATTCTAAATCTTTCGACATTATTTTATGAACGTCCACTCCATTTCTTTGCTCGTTTTATTTTTCTTATATTTAATGCAATTGGCAAAAATTTTTTAAAAGCATAATAGCTGCTGAGTTAATTTATATTAATGTCCCTTTTTAAAGCAACATAGGGTTATCTTGGAATGGACCTCGTCATTTTGAACTGGGGTCAATTGATAAGGACGACACCAGAGTCGGGATCTCCGTCTCCAAACTTCCACGTTACATCAGCAGACGAATGTTTCACTCTCGAAGGAAAATTTTATGTGCACCGGTCCCACATATTCGGCTGATATTCGGTGGAATCGGGTCTTGAACCTGGTACCCTCCGGCCCTGAAGTCAAGATCATACCACAAGACCTCCAAATATATATATATATAAAGTAGTCTGAGTGTTATATTAAAACAACACTAACATAACAGAAGTATGATAAAGATTCTGAAAATGGATGCGGAATATTCGTAGTGAATACCAATCATACCTAAAAAATGTATATAACGTACTGTGTCTCAAATATTTGCAGAAATTTCGCACGACCAACTGCAATAAGAGTGAATTTATTACATTTTATATCATGGATAGACTTAAAATGATAAGCCACCCATGTGCTGGATTTCACACACACGCAAAAAAATCCACTCTTAAAAAAATGGGTTTTTTAAAGGAAGAATACCAATATCTTGCTTCACCAAAAAAAATTTTAATCCATAAATATATGAAAGAACAGAAAGATAGATATTAAGTGCTTCGATTAAAGTTTATCGAAAACAATTTTTTTTTTCTTTCCTCCAAAAAAAATCACTGTAATATTCCGGTGGTTTTCATATACATTTCATCCCGCCTTTCATAAATATCAATGAAGGGTCCAAAGAGATGACATCTCCATTTCGTCGAATTCTTCTTATCAGAAGAACCTTGCTTTATAGAAGTGTTTTTCAATAATTGTCTCCAAAATAGGCCTAATAGGCTTTCTAAAACAGGGTTAAGGCAGGATTTCCAAACGAGCTCAGCATATCAAATTACTCGCATAACGTATGGCAGCAGTCAGAAGTATCCAAACAAAGCCACTTCAACTCAAATCAAGCGAGTTGTTGCAAAAATTCAACGTCAACTGCAGCCATCATTTCGATAAAAACTACTTAATGATTCAGAGTAAGTCCAAAAGAGACGATAAGGAAGTCTGGCCCTTCAGAATGCTTTAAAGAATTAAATTCCATTTCTACCTGCTTTTCTCTGTAGGAGGTATTCGAATTGTCTCTTTTTCTTTCAAATGGCAGCACTACACCAAAGTGCTAAATGGATTTGAGTTGTAAATTATTGTAATCTTATCTGAAAGTGTTACTTTCTCGGCTAAGATTTATATATTGTCTTTACGGCTTATTTGCTTACGCAGGCAAGTGCCAAATTTGATGTGTCCTTACAATAAATAGTCGGAGGTCGTTTTCAATGGGAAAACACGCTGGAATTATTCTTTGAGCTTGCTGAATTTATTTCCTTTTAAAAGACTCTTGCATAGCTAAACTCATACTTTAATGAAACGTTTAACTAACCCTTTGTCACAATTCAACTCTTGATTTGACTGATAAGCGTTCTATAAACTATTATAGTATTTGTTAGGAAATTCTGCATTTTAAGCTACGAAGCTTGCATCTTTTCTAAATTGTCTCTCGTACCTTTACTCTAAGATTCGAAGCATTCTTTCTTTAAGATTTTTATGTCATTTCTTTGGGCTAGTCACTTCGCTTGACATCCATATTATCAGCTATTTAATCGGAATCGTATGACGTTGTCTATTCGATTCCCGCAGCTGATATGTAGATCTACTGATTATTAGCAGAGTAAATATACTTGTCTCTACTATGTCATTTAAAGGGTACGGTCTGTAGCTCCTCTAAGCAATCTCTCCTCGGAGAGACTTCAGTGCTACGTAAGCTGTTGCTGATACTGTACCTATAAGATGTAGGACAAGTATCAACCCTGTTAAATGGAAATGTGGTGATCTGTAAATATGTTCTTAAATGTGGTGGTCAAAATAAATGTCTCTTTTAACTTATATGATTCGTCATTTCTGAAACAATAAGAAATGCTCTATCTCATAGAAATTCCACTGCAAAAGCCAGGACGCTTTTTAGCTTATTATCCAGCAGCTCTTCATAACTAGTGTTACTCAAGCTGCCTGTCTCTACTTTACGAGACTAACAAGTGATATTGGCAAACCGCTTCCTGTGCCTAACAGTATTAATAATAGCTTATATGTTCCTCAGAATTAAATTCTCTGTATATATTTATATACTTTCAATTAATGCGTTTTAAAGAGTGTTGCATTTCCACTTAATAACTGAATGCTGATACGACATAACAGACGATTTTCTATGGGCTGTTCCGTATCGAATGAAAATTAATATAATATTTAGCAAATAGTTTTATCTAATTATTTGAATTTGTCCTAGATTATGTCTTCTTTTAATTTAAAATGTTATTTATTTGCTTTAAGGCGACCTTCAAAATCAGTTATTTAAATTTTCAACTAATCAATTTGAAATTTTGCAGGCATTAATAGGAGCACTGTATAAGACAACACGCAAAATTTCACTGCAATATATTTATTTATTTATGAGTTATGTGTATAAATGTAATTTTTAATGACAATTAATGGCCTGTATGGTAATTGTTCCAGGCTTTTCAATTTTTGTTCAAATTTCATGACATTTTATATAAGTATAAAGACTTATATGGAGAATACATTTTGGCATTCGTATAGAAGTTATTTTGTTATTAAAATCTAAATATTTTCTTCCATATCAAATATTGGGCATATTTTTTTCCAAAATCTATAGTATCGAGTTACTATATGTATTCATTTTGAAATTCCTTTCTGAAACATAAAAATTAATCCCAATTTTTGTTTGAAAAAGGTTAGAGTAACAAATTTTAAAAAAATTAGAAAGATTTCAAGTAATTTTGGAGCGCCTGAAACATTTATCATAAAGCTTATTAAATGTTATTAAAAAAATTACATTTACACCCATAACTGAGAAATAAATAAATATTGTTGCAAAGATGTAATGTCGCTTTCCTGCCTCCCAAGTCTTATAGTTGGGGAGGGAGTTTTACAGGGGTAAGTATGGAGTGACGGGCATCGGCCTTTCCGGGACCCCTGATCTTTTCGACGAACTTGGCGACTATTTTGGTGACTTGGCTACAAATTTGGCGACTTTGGAGACGAATAGATGATTTCAGAAAATGCTACCCTTTTCTCGATGTCTCTATTAGGAAAGGGAATACGCTTGAATATACGAGAAAACTCTATGTGACGTCACGGCCTGTCGGAGAGAGTATATAAGGACCTCGTTTGGATCAGAGGGAGTAGTGTTGACCCATTGGAACGACTTTGCAGTTTCGTCTGCAGTGCGAGCTAGGAAGCTGGCGAGCTGAGCGCTATTGAAAGTGCTGTTATTGTCGTTATTAGTTATTTTCTGACTGTTTGTGTTGCTAAATATCATTACCTGCGAATTGTTGTCTGTTTACATTGCTAATCTGTGCAATAACTATTGTTTCATGTACCTGTGCTACGTGTTTTCCTGAATATTTGTGAATAAACCTTCATTCTCCTGCGTGTTGGACTGTTTACACTATACACCCACAGAAAGATTTTCGTAACAATATATTGCAGTGAAATTTTGCGTTTTCTTATGTAATGCTCTTATTAATGCCTGCAAAATTTCAAATTGATTAGTTGAAAATTTTTAAAATTGATTTTGAAGGTCCCTGGTTGCCTTAGATTTACTATCTTTAACTAAATGAAAATTATTTTGCTTTTATTATGAAACACCGATCACTGAGGTAATGCTTTTATTTTCTGTAGCGATTAAGATAATCAATATTGAGACGTGGCCTTAACACTGAACTGAACCCCTAGCAAGAATTTCTGCGTAGCTAAAATCTGTTTTGACTTTGTCTCAAAAGTCAATAATTTATTATCCAACAGAAATTGCAACGTTCAAGCGCGTACATAAAAGTTGAAGTCCAAAATATTAAGTATTTAAAGAAAAAAATTGTCCATCTTTTAAGCCTATTATTGTTCCAACTTTCACGGAAAGTAATACATAGAATAAAGCTGAAACTATATGAAATATCAAATACAGGCCTTCTTCTTCCATATTGACAGAAAAAAACACGTATCAGATAAAAGAAATTACTCAAAATGAATTTTCTTTAACGAGAGTTTGCATACAATCACTCCGAGTAGTAGAGTAATTGGAAAACTTTTCACTTTGATGACGTAATAGGGAGAAATACCGAATAATTAGCGCCTAATTTGTGATGATTCAGCATCTCTGGAATATAGACGTTTATTTGAAGTATGATTGAATGTGATGTTATGATGTCAGATTTTGGGGGTTTGGCACGCTAGATCAGCAATCTGAGCCAATACGCGGTGTTTCGGCTGGGTTCGGGGCTGGAAGGCCACGGGTTCAGTGGACAATCCGAGGGGGGGGGGAGGGTTGCAGCCCACTCCCAGAGCTATATCCGAATTCTTTATTTTATTTCAAATCACAACTGTTTTTTTTCTTAATCTCCCTTTTAAAAAAGTGACAACATTTCTTCCTTGGTTTTGACAGGCTCGAAAATTTTCCCACTTTTGTACTTATTCCACTCGTATTTGTATCGTTGATACGGTCGAAAACATGTTTTGGCTAGTTATTTCACTGGGTTTTTTATTAAATTATCGAAAGTATTGTAGTGTTCTTTATGATTCTTATTGCCAGGTGAGTCAAGTCTGTAAAGTTCAAGTGTTTCGATTTACATAAGCCATAAGGTTTGACATTCGTCAAGACGATACAAAATTTCTTATACCTCAGCCCCCCAGAAGCAAATCTTGGATTCGCCACTGCACGGGTTCGACACTGGATTAACCAAAGATTCACTATGTTTGGGAGATGGGGATGGTGCACTTTAGATGCGTTGATAGTCAAACGTCGCCCTGGTGATAAGGTTATGAAATTTGGAAAGGCAAGTGCCGTCTCAAGCTTCGCCATCGTCACCTGACTACGGATCAAAATGGCGAGATACGTCTCGAAACAGCCTTCGTGTAGCTCCGAAGTGGGAAGTTAATCCAATTAAAACCAGCCAAACTTGGAACGTAATAATATTTATAGATTTTTCATAAATATGCACTCCATAGCTTTCTAAGTATGCTTTACCGAGGTTAAAAGCTAAAAGGTGAAAAGTTTTGCTCCGGTAGTTAGCTGAGATTTATTAACTGTACATTGAAAGCGGTCGGAGACAAAATACGATTAGGAGAGTAACATTATGCAGAATAATGCGATTATATCACTTCACTTACGACTCATTTATGATTTTTTTTCCTGTTAATATTAGCCTCGGGTATTCTAGATAATTTGTCTCTTAGTAATTCTTAAATAAATTTGTCTTTAAGATCATCCAATTTCCATACTTGCTTCCTTGTTCAGGAAAGATTAAATGGAGTAATATCCTTTATGTATGAAATAGGTAATTTGATAAAAAATAATAAAGTATAGTGCGAAAGAATCTAGAATAACGATCTATAACTCATTGATTTACCTTAGAAGTACAATTCGATAAAATATTCCCTTTTTTAATTAGGTAGAAATAATACATAAAAATTGATTTTCCATATAACCAATGGAGCTTTCAAAATGAATTTTTATTATGAAAATGGGACTGGTTTATGATCATCGTAATTTAACCATGACACCAAATATTTATTACTATCTTTATTTACATATAAATATCGGAGAAAATATAATCCTAAAAGAAACATTAAAACGGAAATTTGAAAAGCATTTTCTTACCATCATCTTTAGTTCTTCTTTTTACTGCGATAATTCTGTCTGAATGTAGATTTAGGCATAATTTCTAAGCATCCAAAAAGTTTTTACATAATGATTTCATTTTTCATTTACAAAAAATACAAGGATATCGAAAGATGCAAAAAAGACTTGCAAATGACACATCTCTGAGATAAAATCCTTTGAGAAATGGTTTTGAAACTATTAACCAAACCATCATGAATAAATTATTTAAAAAATTCTTAACCTTAAAACAAGTTTGCAAAGGGACGAAAACATCAGCGAAATGTGCTGGAGAATGGCATCTCAGAGCAAAAACAATTAACTATCACTCCCGGATATTCAACAGCTTGTAATGGCATTAAAAATAAACTGTACTTAATCACTTCAACAGTGTTTGTTCTTTCAAATGAAAAGCAATGAGATAAATTAGCATCTCTCTTTTTGATTGATCCGGATTTCAAAACATTTAAACTTCCGGGAATGATTTTTGTCTAAAATTGAGATTTACAGATTACTTATTTTAAGTTTAAAAATGAATATTCTGGGTTTTTTTCGGCGGGGAGGGAGAGGTGATGATGTAAAACTATTCTATGCTACGCCAGACGTTGATTATGCTGTAAAAAAAGCTATTAATCGTTTAAATGAATATTTAAGCGGAATTTATCTTAACCAGTAAATAATTAAGCCAACCAGTTCAGAAACTAATTTGCCAATGAGAAATGAAGCTTGGGACTGAATTGAAATTTACTTTAATTTCTGTAAAAGTTATAATTAAGAATGCCGGAAGAAGTTAAAAATGTTAAACAACGGATTGCTAAGATAATAATTTCGTTAGTAATTATTCAGTCTTGTTAGCGAGTTCAAGAGCCTTCTTTCTTTTCGATTTTCATTTTTTCATGGAATAATAAAAAATTAACTCTCAACATTTTAATCATTAAACACATCAGTTAGAATCTAATAGGCATGCAGTTCTCCAAAAAGTGAAAAAGTTAAAATTTTCATTCTTAATTATTGTTCTAGATTTATTTATTCGCAATTAAAAAACTATTTACACTCAACGTTTCACGAGTTGAACGACTAATTTTCTAATAATTTTCAAAAACACAAGCATACTTATGGTCTTTGCCATTCTGGTAAAGGAAAAAGCAAATGCAAACGATACATTCAAATACTCAAACGATAATTCCAACAGCATGATTGTTTTCTTTAAATTTATTTTATGTCATTGTAATTAACTGTGTTAATCACACTTTAAAGTAATCAATTAGTTAAAAGTTCTGTCAGAGAACTATTCATATTCTGGAAATAATAAAATGCGAAGAAAACTTTAAATAAGTGACAAAACAAAATTTTCATAAAAAAAAATCTTTTGAGTGAACAAAATATTCAGATACCTCATTAGAAAGAACGGGAAATTAAACAAAAGATTACACAAGATTTTGTATTAAGAAACATTTTGACATAAACTTGTTCCACTTTGGAAATGATTTGCTTCTCTGAAAATGAGTTTCATACAGCTGTCAAATTCGAGATAAACCGTTGAGAAACGATAATAAGTAATGATAGTTCTTGAAATCTTTAAAACATCTAAATTATAACTTTCCGAAAGAAAAACGGTATTTCGCATTTGTAGAAAGTTGAAGTTCCATTTGTTGTATTTACAACGAAGGTTGACTGCGGAAATTGAAAAAAAAACATGGATCGTTATCTTATAATCATTGCTTTAGAAGAAAAATCACGAAGTTATTTATTATCGCACAAATAACCGTTATATTTTCATCCAACACAACCAATTGTCAATAAGATTTGAATAACTTAATTTACTTATCATTAATCATTACGGAGGTTAGAATTAGCTAATTAGAATAGCTAATATTGTTGGCTGTTTCTCCTTGACTTTAAGACCGGGATGTGTTATTAAAAAGGAAAGAAAAAATGGATAACTGTAAGAATGATAAATTGAATTAGTTCTTGAAACAAATATGGAAAAAAAAAAGAATTTTTAACGCATTTCATATTTCCCATGCATTGAGTAGTTCTTAAAAAGTATACTGTTAATTTAACTATCTATTTAATATCTAGTCAGTAATATGGCGTTTTCAATACTTAAGGCAGGTGGATAAATAATGCCCAAATATGAAACTAAAATAACACAGTACAGAGTGCTTCATGGGAAGAGAGGGATTGACAGCATTAGTAATGGTTTTGAATTAATAATACTTTTGTAAACAAAGACCTGACTTTCTGTAGGTATCTATCATTTCCCCAGTATTTTGTCTCTTAGTGTCCGTAGGGATACCAGCTCAGGTGTCGTCCTCGTCATCTGATCGCGGTTCCAAATTAAGAGGTCCGTCCATAAATAACTCTCGTGTTACTTCAAAACGAGATGTTAATATAACTAAACTAAACTAACTTTGTGTCCGTCATGCTGCTATAGTCTTCAGAGCAATGCAGTTTGCTGATGATACGTTTGTGATTATGTTTGTGATATTGTGAGGCCATGATTAAAATAAAACGACTCTTTAAGCTTCACTTAATCATAGCACGTCACGGACTGCATTAGATTCGATATTAAATTTTAATGGCACAAAAGCCAGACCTGGCCATGCTGAGCCATACTCAAGGTACAATTATAGCCACATCATAAAATACAAAAACAGAAAGTGACAACGTAAGTCATAAAATCGTTGAAAGGTAAGAAAAGCCGGTTTAATAAATTTGCGAAATTTAATGTCTCTGAGATAAAAGTTTAAATTTAACAGCACTTTTTAAATGAAGGAAATCTTAAAATACAAATTCAGTGAATTAAATTTGCATGAAAAACCAATAGTTCCAAGAAAAGCAAACAAATTTGGTTGAGGTTTCTCGCCCAGCAAAGCCTTAAGGTCTCAGAAGATGGAGTTAGAAAAAACGTAATGATGCCAGTTAAATTTGGGATTTTTTTAAAAATATCATCTACCGTATTAGGTACATACTATGTGTGGTGCACACATTCCGATAAGGTCTCTGAATAGCAAGTACCTGTGAATATACTTGGTATCTTTAGTACGTAAATGAGTTAATTTTTGTATGGTAAAATTGATAATTTTGCAATAATAAGTTTTGCATGGTGAAGTTTATTATTTATTTGCTCATTCCATATCTCTTACATTTACTAATGATTTCCTCTTGCACAATTTGTCATCTGTCCGAATAAGGAACAGCATGTTCCAATGGGACGGAACCCAAATGTGAAGCATTGTCTGCTTTCTCGTTGCTGGGGATCCCAACATGGCTGGCAATCCAGCAGAAAACAACAGAGCACGTTACAGTGAGAAACCAACATCCTTCTCAGATGGGCAGTTGCATTTCTAAAACGTGTTTATTAATGAAAACATTCTTATCCTTCTCGATTGGTGCGAACACCGAATATTGTGGATAGAGATAGGAAGAAAATTTAGCGAAGTCCCAGTCGCTCTTTAGGGCGGTACGCTTCAGTGTGCACTGTGTATCTCGCTTAAAGTGCTTATCTCAATACAAATTGGTGGTTGAATGAAAGAGGGACAAGCACGAAACCTCACATTTATCCAAACAATGCTTGACATGTTTGAAGAGAACGAAGTTTGAACTATCATCATAAGTGATGAAATTCATTTCCATTTGAATGGATTGGTCAATTAACAAACTGAGTTATTGGCCCTGAAAAATTCCCGTGTTATGGCTTAAGAAACCACTACACAATCCAAAAGTAACAAAGCGGTGTGGTATTGGCGATTTTTCTTTGAAGAAAATAGAGCCACTTTAATGGGTAATTCAATTCTCTGCATAAACACGCTTCAAAACGTAGTTCAGCCAGAAGTTCAGGGTCAAGGAATCTACCGGAGCGATGTTTCATCTCAACAAGATGAGGTGGTGCTCTTACGGCCAGAGCATCCCTTCATGTTGTTCGATCTGCTTTCTTTGATCGGGTAATTTCTCGCTTTGATGATATCCCGTGAATTACTCTGTCACCATAGCATTTTTATAATTGGGAATGCATGAAATCCAACAGGTATAAAGGTAAGTCTCTCACTGGAACGATAGAAAATGAAATATAAATGAATTGAAGAAATCGTTGAAGAAACGCTGGGAAGCCGGCGACAAAATTTCGATAACGTTCCAAACGTGTGTTCTTAAAAATAGCCATCGCTTTAAATATAATGCTTTTCTCACTTTGACATCTGAAAATGCATGCTATGTTAATATTGATTCTATAGTAATAAATGCTTTTTGATGCAAAAAAATTAAAGGAATAATGTTTCTTTTAAAAGCGTCCGTTTTCACAGACAATCCTGCATAACCATCAGATTTAGCTTTGTGTAAACGATCTTTGGTCTGAACCGAAATATGTCCCTATATGGATAATGAATATCTAAAGAGACAAAAAAGTGAGAATATCTAAAATCTGCATGAATGTCTGGTCTCTGATGAAGTCATTCATCAGATTCTTACTTCTTGTCGTTGTCTACTATTATTTTTTACTCTTCCACATTTTTAATTACCTTTTTTAATATTTTTATCTATTTTGTCCCTATATGGATAATATCGGGAAATAATGAAGAGACTTTAATAATCAGTTAATTATCGACAACTTTCCATAAAGTCATATCGAAACAAATGTAGCATAATCCTTTTTAGAGGGGTTTTTTGTGCAGTGGCAAAAGAAATGTATCGTAAACAGTTAAAAAACATGATCTCGAAAGAACCAAATTAAATGAGAACCAATCCAAGTAATATATTATAAGGCAAAAGAGATAATATTACATCTTGACTACTCATTTTATAGATCATTCAAATAAGCAAGTCAAATTCGGAGATTAGCACAATTCATCTACACAAAATATATGCAGGGCGTAAAAAGACCTAAAGTTTTAAGCAAATATAGCGTTATTTCAAAAGGTGCAGTATGAATAGTGCAAGTAGAACTATAAAATTAATCTTTTATGAAATGTTTTGAATTTTCTCTGTGACCTTGTTTGTTATCATTTCAGATCTAAGCAAAATACCATTCATTTTTAATTTTAGAGATTTGCACTCGTTCTGTAAGAGTAAAAATTATATATTGTATAGCAACAGATTCGGAAACCTTCCGCGCTTTTGCGCATGCGCCGGGCAGAGTTATTTTCATGAAAATAAGGGGAAAGTGAAGAATGGTTTACATTTTACTGAGCGTGATCTAACAAAGAACTCCGGAAATGCCCTCATATGACTCATTGCCTGACAGAACAGAACAGAACACCCCTTTCCGGCGTAAAATCGTCCGAAAGTGGTAGTTTCGGAACCCGTGGTCAGACTATACACAGAGTTTTTAAATACTGAATGATAAATATTTGTAAAATTCAAACACCTGAGCATCGTTAGATTTTAGTTTCAAATCTTTATTTATTTATTTATTTATTTTGTAATTTTCTTTTCCCAAAATATAACCTGCTATTGCTGAATGTTGCAAACTCTTATAAATACAGAGGTAATTACGGCACCATTTCAAAAATTCGAAAAACTACCATGCAGTAATAATCCAGCATAATTGCAAATAATTCAGAATATTAATTAGATACACATGCGCGCACACATATTTTCAAGCTATTTCATTAACGAAGAAAATTGTACATATTTTTAAGTAGAAACCTAATTTGTGCTTTGCTACATAATTTTAAAAAATTATCTTCTTGGTTCCTCAACATTTATTTTTTCTCCCAGATTCAACCTGCATTCTAAAAGCTTACGGTTCAGTGGATTCTCATGGATATTGAATGAATAAATGAACATTTATTAAAAATAATTGGAAAGTTTAGTTTGCTTTATTTCGGGACTTCAGCTAAAGGTATAGCTGTTTTTATATTTTTATTTGTGAAAAATTAAAAAACCAGTAACATCAGCAAGTAAGTTGATATAAACAATAGCTTTTCACTTAACACTTCAAGTATTTTATCTGAAATAAGCATCTTAATAAGTGGATGCACTGCTAGAAAGAAAAGGATGGTTCCTGAAATTTAAAAAAAAAATTGTGAACTGTTACGCTATTCAATAAATTATTCCTAAAATCTTTATTAATTGCGTTTTGAGAAGAACTTTCTGACTCAAATATTTCACTTTTTTCTGTTTAGCTAGAATAAATAAAATATCAGTGTTCAGGGATCTGTCTTAACCCATTTAGGCCCAAATTAATTCAAAGCATAGTTTTGAACCAATTCTTATTAAATTATGTTTAAAACACCAAGGCTAAGTTAACTGTGAAGTAAAATCAAAATCGGAGAAAAAAATTTCTTTTTTGTTTTCATTTTTTTCCTTTTATTTTTTAAGAAAAAAGATTAAAAATCGCAAAAAAATCATTTTTAAAAACTTTTTTTACATAAATATTAAAGTTTTTTGAAATACAATAAAATATTAAAAAATAAAAATGACTTTCTAATTCTTCAAAAATAAATCAAAGAAAAACTTTTAAAATTTTGACACTTTGATTTCAAAATCTGACTAACTGGCGGAATAAACCTGCTGAAAGCTTTTTAGGAATTCGGTAATATCTATTGACTTCATAGAAGAAGCAAAAAAGGAACAAAGAATGCATTCGGTTCAGCCACGGAAGTGGAAGGTAACTGTCCCATAAATAAGATTCTGGGCGTTAACGGGTTTTAATAATGCATATGTAATTAATCTTAAGAGTAGCGTATTTGTTCTAAAACAAAATTCGAGAAAGATGATATGAACACCTTTCACAAACCCGGAAATTCCAGATTTGAGAAGTTAGAAAAACGGGAATCCCGGCATCTGAACTCAAACCGTCTTTGAAAATAATTATGCGTAAATCGCAATTTTCCAAAATTAAATTTATTCTATGAAAGCCGTTGTTGCATGCTTTTAAATCGGCTGGACCACCTAAGTACTCGGCGTGGGCCATATGTGATCATCGAGCAGCGAGACTGACTAGCTTCATATAGAAGATTCTTGCTGGAGAGACAATCAGAACTCAATTAATGTTAAAATTACTACTTTCGATAGTATTTAGAAAGTTTCCATTTGATATAACTCTGATAAGGCTTAATCGTGCTTCAGATACCTTTTATATGAATGAAATACTCCACCAGTACCAAACCTTACCCTAACGACATGGCTAGGCGCACGACTGGAAATGTAACCCAACAATAACATGGTCTTCAAAAATTGGCAATAATTATATCCTTCATCAATTGCTGTAAGGTTCTGTGGTGCCCGATCTTATATGCATTCCATTCCATTTAATCCCATTTCTGTTATGTCCCAAAAAAGGGGCCCCGTCTTTAGCACGTTTGAAAGACCGATGGTTGGTGGGAGTCACGAAGACAAGGACGATCGCTCAGGCACGAAATAACAATACCGTTCAGTGATATATAACGCGAAATGGTAGAAGGACTAAGTATTAGTGGTAATTTGTAAGAAGAGGCACATGCATTTTGTGGCTATTAGGAGGCCCTGCAAGAGGACCTGTCAACAATGATTCGATATGTCAGATTATGAGATTCTTTTTTGAAATTTATATCTCTTTAATAGCGTACAGGTCGAAAGATCAGATTCTTTTAATATCTGTTACTGAGATATATCTTTGAAAAGAAATGGTCGAATAGGAGGATATTACATAAAAAGCAACGCATAAAGGAGGATATGCATTTGCATGTTTATGATCTTTTCGAATTTATAGTTTTCAGCTCTAAACTACCAAATTTGATAGCACTTAATGAAAGGCTTATACGGTTTTAAATTAAGTTTTAATAATATACCTCTTATTCATGCACTAGCTGTTATTCCAGGCGTTGCTCGAAATTAAAACACTTTTATGTCTAATATTTTTAATGAAAAAGCAGTTTTTGTATAGAAAATTATAACACAAAATTTCCTTTATCGTCTGAAACGTTTTTATTTCAAATTTCGTTCATAAATAGTGAAGTATAAGAAGGATTTTGACGAATGTTTTGCGTTAATTAATTAAATAGTTAAATTTTCATTAACAAAAATCGTCAAAATAAACCAGATCAATAGTTGTTCCCAATGTAAATTATGAATCGTCTGCTTTTAAACTTTTCTTCCAGTATTCTTCCAGAATTTTGTTTATATGTTCTAGCAACAGCTCTTCATAGTATTCTTGTTCTTTAACGATAAAAATACATTGCTACAAATTGTGAATTTTATACACAGTTGATTTTTTTTTAATTATTGAAATGAGAGTAACAATTTTGAACGCAAATGAAATTTGTGCCACTGAAAAGTTATTTTTTTAACTTTAATGTAGTATAAAAATAGTTATTGTAACATAACACTCTCGAAAATCTTGTTTAATTTTTAATTAAAAAATTTAATTAATTTTTGGGCCTTTTAAAGTTGATAGTGATCTTTCACTTCTTTTTAAAATATTTACAGAAATAAAAAAAAAATTGTTCAAAGTCTCATCGTTGTCTAGCGACGAAGTATCATTAAAATTGCTTTATTTAAGAATTGTGTGTGAAATAATTTATTTATTAAATTTTGAAAAATTAATAAAAGCTGAAGGAAACATTTCACAGATATAAAATTCATATCATTGACAAGGTAAAATTTTGAACTTTAAGATGGTATAAAAATATTTTTGGGGGGACAATTTTCTCCGAAGTTAATACGTAAAAACGGTTTCGGTTAATTTCTAATTAACTGACTGTTTAATTAATTTTCGGACTTCGAAAAGTTGACTGTAATCTTCTCTTGTCTTAAATAATGAGTGTGCAAAGTTGGTAAAAATTGCTGCAGTAGTTTAGGAGGAGATGTGGAACATACCCACATACACACATACATACTGTAATATTCGTAACAAATAAAAAATATATATTTGTAGAATTATTAAAATATTTTAAGAAAGAAATTAATTAGATTAAAAAATCGTTTGGTCATAAAAGAAATTAATTTTAAAATATCGTTTGGCTGAAAAGAAATTAATTTAAAATGTCGATTGGCATAATTCTTTTCTAAAGGTAATAAAAATAATGTGGTAACGATATATTTTGTCTTTTGCTAACGTTGCCTAGCAACGGAGAATGATAAGAAATTGAAGATGGAATTCGATGTCAGTCAGTGATGTAAGTGTATGCGTTTGTTTTACATGTTTGTACTGTGGTAGACGTCCAATAAATATATTATTTTTGATAAAGAAGGCTCCAGGATTCTTCATACTATGCTGAAATACATCACAATATCCCCAATGACTTTTATTTATATTAAGATAGGCCAATTAGGCTGAAAGAAAAGGAAAAAAATGTTGATCATAGATATCTGTTTTATTTTTTTCGATAAATCTCATCAAAGACGTTTTACAGAACTTGATGGCACAAAATGGTACCATTTCGTCAGATTATTTTGACAATTTTTAGATAATTTTTTTTCTTGCTAAGTTTAAATACTTTGAAAAAGCAAGATGTACGTTAATTCTTTGAGTCTTCTAAACATACTTAACGCATGGTTTTCAAAATGAGAATTCCTGAGATTACGAACAATTTCCTTGAACTTCTGCAAATACGGGTTTGTTTTGCAAATTTTGATTTAAAATATTAGCCACATTTTTCAATCATTTTTGTGCCATGAATAGAAATCTTTACTTTCTTTTAAAAGTACTTATTGCAATCATTGAAGAGATTTTAATCACGGAATAAAAGCAATTCATTTCAAAAGCTGAGATACAAATTTTCAATCACAATTCATTCATGTCTATCATTTTTACTTTGGTCGCCTCTCTTTTGAATGAAAATCGGTTAAAAAAAGATATCGTTATTTATCATGATATTTTATCGATTAAGTCGAGTGGCTTTTCGAGGCCAAATATAAAAATTACCATCTGCTTAGAGAATAAGTAAACCTTGACAACACCTTACTACGTTACGGTAGCTATTCAAGAAAGAGTACAGAAGAAAGAAGCTGGTAATAAAAATGCTACAACACAGCATTAAAGCTATTTTTACAACAATTATAGTCATTACTAGCTGCATGACCCGGCGTTGCACGGGCAATCTTGAATAATGGGATATTCCCGGGCGGAGAGAAGTGAGATCACGTGAGGCCTTCGGATCCATATTTTTTCATATGCCCGGCTCCGTTTTTTTCAACAAATATTGTCACTTACTTTCTCCAAGAAATGTAAATGTTCCTTCAAATCTAGTCTTTTTATTACTAATTTTCATATGCCCGCCTCCGATTTATTTTTTTTACATATATTGTCGCTAACGTGAACGTTACGTTCCCCCCAAAACGTATTCTCTTTTCTTTGTTCTTCTGTTTCTTCGGCTCTTCTGAATGGCCCGGCGTTGCACGGGCTAAATCGAATAATACCTGAGGTCACGTGACACATGCCTAATGTGTGTTATAATATTGTTGAAGTGTGTTGTATTAGTGTTTTCACCTCCTGCTTCATCTGGGTGTAGATGAGAGGTCCTGTGATAAATCTGGCCATGAATTCTGAAGCAATACGCTCCTCTCCCTGTAGACGGTACAATCTGTGCACCCATTGAAGCACTGGTACGACCTTATGTTATTTTAAAATGCACTGATAATTCACCGGAGCCATCCATCAATCCTTTCATTCTCACTGGATAAACTGAAGCCTGCTCAATTATATTTCCATTATGACAACAATGAGTGTAAATTCCTCTCTTATTCTTTTCATCCCGGAAATACAACCCTCCGCATTTCAGACAGAGATTGTCCATTTCTCCACAGTTGTGTTCTTCAGTTCAGAACAGTTCTAGCTGCATAAAAGGTTTGTATCTGATGTTGATTTTGTCCTTCAATAACATTCAGACGGCGTTCTCTTGCATGTTGTACCATGGCTGACAATCGGCTATTTCTTTGTTCGTCTGTTCCTTCGGCTCTTCTCTCCTGGCTACGTTGTCCCATTACTGCCAATCGGCTATTTCTTTGTTCGTCTGTTTCTTCGGCTCTTCTTCTCTGGCCACGTTGTGCCATTACTGCCAATCGGCTATTTCTTTGTTCTTCTGTTTCTTCGGCTCTTCTGTCCTGGCCACGTTGTGCCATAGTTGGACAATCGGCGGCTTCTTTCTTCTTCAGTTTCAACAACTCTCCTTTCACGTTTTCTAATTGCCTCCCGTCTACTGGCAGCATCCCCTGTAATTCCTCTTTTTCTTTTAGGCATCGGAAAAAGCGAGAATTGAACAAAGCAAAAATAGTAACTTCCAAATATCAGCTTAAAACAGAAGCTTCCACAAATATTTAAACTTGATCAAATCAATGAATAATGATTAAAATCACTAACATAACTAATCTATATCTTTCGGCACATAACTTTACAGAAACAAAACACGCCTGTAAATTCGTTAAAATGATTCTGTTCAAGTGGCAAAATATCACGGGATAAAAAAAAGAATTTATACACTTTCAACAATACATTTTTTTTATTTCTGTCAGCGTCACTTTTTTATTGTTGTTGTAACAATGTTCCTTAAAGTAAACGACTTCAACAATAAAATAAATTTTGAATTGCGCTGTAACAATGAAAAGTATTGTTATAAAGTATCCCAAACAATGAAAAGCATTGTTGTCAGTTAGTTTTTAATTAATATCTTTTTCACTAATTAAAATTTCGAAATTTAAATGGCCGAAATGGCTTCCCTGGATTATTCCCCATCTTTTGGTACCTTCCGCGCGCTTCTTCGTTCGGCGGTTCGTGAGAAGATAGAGGGACATACATACATACATACATACGTTTGTTTACCTTCGAATTTTAATAGAGTAGATTTACTATCAATAATACAAAATTATTCCAGAACAGACATATACGCAAATGTACGAGTATATATCCCGATTATCTTTGGACGAAATCATAAGAAGAGATTATAATGACAGTGAGCGATGATGGTATTAGATAAATTATCATTTCACGTTTTTATTATAAAAAGACGTGCAACATGCTCTTAATTGTCGTTTAATGGTAATTAAAATACGCAGATCATATGATACGTAACCAACCAGTGGAGTATAGGAGAACTTAGATTAACCGTCAACGTCCGGATCAGGGCTGTGACGGATAACCGAATAGACGGATAACAGAAATCTCTTAATACACGTGTACAGTCACGTGATTTCACTGCTGTTTTGGGATGAAAATTAAATCCTTTAAAAATGAATAATGCATACATGTTGTATTTAATTTTACAAAACGATCAATATAAACTTCAATACAAGAATAATAATGTACAGAAAAGTATGGCAAAACTATAAACCTACGATACTTTTTGCTTTTCATACGATGACGGATAACAGAAACTGACGATTAAACGAGTGACGGTTAATCGAAGTTTCACTGTATCTGTTCCTGTAAGGCTTAACTCTTTAACTGTGCTGTTTCTTCTACTGTTTCCTTAGATGACAGCTTCTGTTTTGGGTATATGTTGTCGCAATGATTTAACTATAATGTACCTTACATTACATTACACCACCTGCATCCCCGTGTTTAGAGCCATTTGGCTCCTTTCCGTTTGGATAGATGGAGGCGAATTTTATTTTTTAAGAAAGGGCAAAAACAAAAAACAGGTACAAAACAAATAATAATGAAAAAGAAACATGCACTGGACAGAACAACATAGATAACAAAACAAAATGGGGAAAAAATAAAAATACGTAGAGGGAAAAAAAACCATAAGTAGCCGGAAGTGTGTGTCAGTCTGGGTGGATGAGTGCCCAATTATTATCCTCTACAATGAGAATGTTCTCATCACATATGAAACGCATTAGGAGTCGAAGTCGGGTTCTTGATAAGTTATTCGTGAGAATGTTTTTCAACCACTGTAATTTAAGTGACATTATAGGAGTTTGGAAATGCCAGGAAAGGGTAAACCGACATTTTGTGGCATAGTGCATTGGATCTCCTTTTTCTCCGCACGGGCAATTCTCATGTGTTCTAAGACTGAAGGTATGAAGGGTGTCCTGTGACGAACATTAGCTATTCTCTATTCCATCCTATTGGCTTGTTTGAGATCCTAGGCACTATATCGTGTGTACTGCGGCCAGTTTCTCCGTTATCCCAGTTGTCTTGCCAGATGCTTAAAGCAGCTGACCTTATCTCAGATTTCAGGTAGGAAAGTGGCTTAGAGAGAAAGAAAGGGTCGCCTTTTGTGATGGCTTCTTTGGCTAATTGGTCTGCGCATTCATTGCCTAAATAACCGACGTGGGCTTTGAGCCATCTCAGGTGAATGTGTTTATGGGAGAGCAAAAGTGTTTGAATCAGTCGGACCATACTGTGGTGGGATTTGCGGTCATCGTTACAAACAACACCGGAGAAGGTCTCAGAAAGCTCAGAAAATCATCACTGGAGAAGTTTGAGGACTGGGCAGACAAAAAATAAACTGCACGTCTCAATGGGAAAAATCAAACTATGTCCTTTTCAGCAAGCTTGTAAGTGGAACCAATCAATTAGCCGCTAAAACTATTTAAAATATCTAGGCGTTACAATAGATCATAAATTAAGCTGATTACCACGCGTAATAGAGCAGGGCAAAAGAGCCATAGATCAACACCAACACCTCGGCAGAATCGCAGGTAAAACTTGGGGTATCAACAAGAACATCAGAAGGCTATTATATAAAATAGTTATAAAAAGAACATTATGCCATGGAGCAGCTGCCTGGGGACATAATATGACATCCCGACTCCAAAAATAGCTGAACTCCATTCGACGTCTGTTTCTTCTTTATATTACTGGTGCATACAGGACAACCCCAAAAGATGCTCTCCAAGCGGTCACCGGTCTTCAACCGTTCCACCTACAAATCCAACAAGAAGCAACTTATTCCCGAGTTGCTCGAGCAAGATCTTCATCCAACTTTTTCATCGTCATATTCAGCCCAACAGATTACGAGAGCAAAAGCAGTGGAATTCATATTCACCCCATACTTTTCTTCCCCACAATCAAATTTCATTTGCAGAAAATCACAGAGACTCAGGAGCCAAGGCTATATATACTGATGGATCTAGAACGGACGAAGGCACTGGTAGCACATACTGTATTCTCGAAAACTCTGGAATAATAGCCTCATGGCAAGGCAAAGATCACAGCAATTGGGTTTTCCAAGCTGAAATCCTTGCAATTAAAATGGCAATTGAAGCAGCATATATATATTTATATATATATAGTATAAATTGTATAATGAAAGAGTATAAAATGTGAAATGAAAAACTCAATAAAAGCACAATAACGTTTCTTCAGGAGATGAAGTTATTGTGAATTGCGAAATATAAAAGTTTGGCATTTTCTTGCAATCAGTTACGCCGTAAGGCCTAAAACATTGATTTTCATCCCTAATACCAAACAAACCAAAAAACAAAGAGAGGAGTTTTGAATAGTTAAAACAGAAGTACGATGTGATAGCATCAGAGAAAAGTAAGAATAAATATTTTACGTACCAGAAGGACGGATGTTGACGTGGCAGTGTATGCGGAGGGTCACGGTACAGACTGGCGTTGAAGGGGTGTGAACATGGTGTCAAGTAACAGTTTTCGCGCTTAACTTTGGCTGTTGCCATGGGAGTGTAGTACGTTGTGAACGATAAAGATTAAAAGGAAGAGCGATAACGATAGAAAGCGTAGAGAAATAGTGGAAGAAATCAGTAAAAATTGAGAGACCAGTGAAAAATGTTTAAAAGATGCGTTTTTGAGGTAAAATATCAGACATTACGGACTTGAGTGACACTACCACAAAGATTATACTTCGCGTCGGCATCTCTCTGATAAGCAATCCTTTACTTACATCTTAAATCCATTAATCAGAGGTTCGTAAAGTGAGGGGGAATTTTATTAATGCTGAGACTATTTCTTAAGTGCATGATTTGCTTTTTGGCAGAATTGGTGTTATTGCAAATTTTGTTGATTCTTATAAGTTGATTGATGATTGTGTTTTTGTAGATTTTATATGCGATATTAGAGTTCCAAAAAATAAATTTATTGACGTTAAATTTGAATTCGTTTCTTTTGTCGTGAATGTCAATTTTTAAGTCGTTTTTGTGGTCTAAGCATAAATGAAGAAAGATCGCTGAAGGTTGTTGCTGGTTTTAATTAGTTTAGTTCTTCTCGGTAGATGGTATTGCAAATAGAGCTGAAGTCTTGAAAATTAAAAATTATAATATCGTCAATAAATCGGAAGGCAGAGTGGAGGTGTGAAACGAAATTTCTTTCGAAGAAATGAAGAAAGAGGTTGGCTAGTAAAGATGAGAAATTTGTTCCTTGTGGGATGCCTTTTATTCGTTGGAAAATATTTTCTCCGTTAAAGATAAAGTTATTGAATATGCAGTAGTTGATGCTGTCTTCCCAGAAAGTTAGTGGGATTTTAAAGATATTTTTAAGATCATAGAAGTAGTTCATTAGTACCTCTTGTAATTTATTTATTGGAATACTTGTGAAAAGATCTTGAAAGTCTTAGGTTTCTATTGTATCAATTTTGTTATTATTAAGGAATTCAATTACTTTGTTATTGTTTTTGATAATCCATGTGAAATTTTCTTGCTCAATATGATTTAGGATGATATTAAGATGTTTTGAAAAAATGGTTCCAGGTTTGTTCATGTAGGTGTTAGTGCCGCAGGTGATATATCTGAATTTAATTGGCTGTTTATGAAATTTTGGATATATAACAATATATGGTAGATTATTATTTGCATTATGACATTTAATTTTTTGTTAAGAGCTGAAATTTTTTTCTTAATGGTGATAATATTTGATTTATTGAGTTTGTAAGTTTCTGATGATTTAATTCCTTATCTAAAATTTCGAGATAGAATTTTTTGCAGATAATTGCAAAGTTGCCGGCCGCTTTATCAATAGGGGTTATGACGAATTGTTCTTGCAGAGCTTTGATACTATCCTTGATATTTCGGTAGTCATATTTTTCGTAATTAGGATTGTCTTTTTTGTAATTGTTTTCTATGAACTGTTTAAAGTTCAAGTATATTGACCATTTCCATTCGGTGAAGAATTGCACTAGTATATTGAACTTGGCGGCAAGTTTTAGGCAAAAGTTATCCAAATCATTAAGAAAATTTTTGAAAATTTTATTAATGAAGATCTTGAAAATAGGACGGAATACACATATATATAATATACCGAATATTTTCTTTTTAAATCATTATCAGTTTTGCTTCGAGTAGTATATTGAATAGTATAGACGAGAAAAGATTTGTTTAAAAGCGTGCGCAAGAGAAGAATCGGAAGTAGAAGAGAATTTAGAATCGGTAAAAAGTTTTTAATTCTAATTTCATCAATATTGAAATTATTCTTACTTTAAAAAAAAGGAATTCAAATGTTTACTGAACGATCTAATTATTGGTATTTAACTCGAAGAAGTTTATGTGACGTGAAAATGTTTAAAAGCATAAAATAATCCATTGCAACATTATAAAATTTAGAAAATAAACATATCCTAGGAATATTTTAATTAAGCAAAGATATTGATTTAACAGATAATAATAGCAAATTCCATCTGCACTTAAACTCGAGATCATTTACTTAAAACTTCCATAACAACCGAAGATAAGTCTTAAATCAGATTGGATTGGGAAAGTTTGTCGGAAGTTCAACCTACAATCCAAAAATACTTTAAACAAGATCTAAATCAGTTTTCCAATCAGATCTAGGAGCAATTAATTAGTTAATTTTACACTCGCAGGGATTTTATCTGATGTAAAGTTGCATCAGAGTAGCAAGCGCAACTTAAGTTCATAATCCGATTAGATAAGTTTTGAAGAGAAGAATGATTTCCGAATATTTTAGAAACTTATGCGGTGGAATTTAATTTAAAACTGGAATATTTCCGTCAGAGTTATCATTAGTTTAAAACATGTCTTTAGGCATGTTATTCACTTAAACGAAGAACCAATGTCGTAGGTTAAGTGCATGTTATATTTCTGAATCTGCTTTCGACTGAGTTGAAATATTTGTGCTTATTTAACAAAATGCTAATTTTATGAATTTTAAAGCTCAATTTTCATCAAATTGAATTTTGAATACTCAGTATTTTAAAATCTATTAAAGGCTGAATTTGTGCTCTTTGTGAACTTGAGAGTGAAATTAATAAATTTCAAGAAATGCAGCTTTATTCTAAATACAATGCCTGCACCTGATTTCCGAAAATGTGTGATTTGTGAGGTATAGTCCCATCTCATGCTGTGAAATTAAAATCATTTGCACATTTCAATGAAATATTAAAAGGAATTTTCAGATGTAAACCATCCTTTAGAATCTTTATAACTCCCAATAAGTATTATATTCCCATACATAATTGTTTCACTAATAAGCATCAGCAATAATGGAAAGAATTCGCTTGTCTTTATAAAATATTGAAGCATTATTTTGGTAGATATTTTAGCAAGATCGTTCCCTCTAAAGATCCAACTTCGGGCTACTACAACATGATAGTAGATTTCTTATTTTTCAGGTAAGGTGAGTGGTGAGCTCAACTCCCAACTAGGGATGGGGAAAACCTACCGGTTTAAACCAAAAACCGTTTATTTTTTTTTTTTTGTTTCGGCTAACCGGTATTTTTCGGTTATTTTTTGCCCCAGTTTAAACCGGTTATTTTTTTTAAAAAAACCCCAAAAACCGGGGGAAAAACCGGGTCGGAAGATAGGCTCGATTTTAGGTTCGACTAGACTGAAATTTAACAAGTTATAAAGCTTTGAATTTCTTCATCTTAGGCCAATTACCTACAACCGCTTCCTCGAGGCGTCTATTGGCTGGCGGATTACTGAAAGAGTCTTTATGAACAGATAAATATTGGCCAATGGATTGATTTCCTGCAAAAACAATACTAATAAAAAAATTGTCTCCAAACGGCGTCTGTTTTTTATATCCAAAAAATGTTTATCTTTAGTCGGAAGTTCTGTGGCGTCCGAAAGATTAGTATCTACGTTGAATGATGCTGTTTCCGATGAGAGGTGTCAACTCACGGATCAACGCATTGCTTAAAGAGTCCTTATGAGCAGATTAGTTGATAAATATTGGCCAATGAATTAATTTCTTATGAAAAAAAATGTTAATAAAAAATTCTGTCTATAATACTTACTTATTGTAATAATTGATAATTTATTATTATTACATATTGTATTAATTACTTATTTATAATCATTACTTATTACATTAATTAATTATTATATTAATACTCACTTATTGTATATTATTATTAATAACAAATTCTGTCCACAAACGTTGCTTTAAAAAAACCGTTTTTTGCAAAACCCGGTTATTTTGAGCGGTTTTAACCGCCAGGTTAAACCGGATGTGTAACAAAACGGTTTAACCGTAAACCGGTTTTTTCTTTCTTTCAATAACCGCCATCCCTTCTCCCATCTCCATTCCCCAGTCATCCTAGATTTTAAATTTCGATAACCGTGTTGAGTATTCAATCTAGAAAATGGCATAATTTCTTATTATTTAGCCCAGATTTTGGCAGAAGCTATGTGACAAAATATTCCGGCATATACAGGATAAATGCATCGAAAATTAGTATGGCGGATTCATATGGCTTACGCAGCTTTGGAGCATCCGACTTTGACACGTATGTACGGCTTACAGAGGTGCAGGTTAAAGATCTCCCTTTTACATGAGTTCGGTACTAGTTAAAACTAGCCGTATATCAACCTCCTATACATTGGTATGGTGAGTAGGTTTGGGCCTAAATTACCAGATCGTCCCAATTCAAGGTTGTGTAGCTTGAAACTGCAATGCCAATCTAAAAAAATCATTCGATTCAAAGCTTTTCAGCACTATTACTGATAAAAAAAATTTCAAATGATATACCACCTCTGTCCCATAATAATAGTAACGGGTGGATATTTAAACCGGAATTATTGGGGAATGCAGCAGTAAGTTACGTTGTAGCGCAAAATTGCGAAGCCTTCAATCAAAATCAATGTTTCATGGCATCTGCCATTTGTCTTGACACATCTTTCAATTTTTAGGTTAACTTAAGTATTATGAATTATAACTATTTTTTTTTAATTTCATCCGCTGATCGAAATCAATTGTTTTATTTCAGTTGAATATCAAGCTATTTTAAAAGTAAGATAAAAAAGAAGAGAATTTTCAACCAAAGATGGAGTTGCGATTGTCCTACAACACTACACATCAGTACACAGTATCAGCGTATTACTACAGTCACTACAACAGCAAGCCTCGCCCAATAATATTGATGAATTGATAGAATCAGAAACTATCTGAATATAAATTACTATATGAATCAAAATAAAAATTAGGAGTAATATTTTTAATTTATTGTTTAATTTAATCTAGTTTTTCGATAATCAAATAAATACAGAACCTCTATTTATTTTCTTTTGCTACTATTATTATGGGATAAATTAAATTCATCAACTGTTACTATTATTACGGGACAGAATTAGTAACATTTTTCCATTGTAAGTTGTACTGAAAGTAAAGATTTTCCAATGCGCAATATATACTACTAGCAACTTCCGATGGAAAATAACCGGATGTACGTTAAAATTGGTTGCATCTAATATACAGGAGCATTTCATATGGTGCTCGGAAGTCATTTAGAGGAAGTGTCTCCTGTTGTTATGTTTAGTTAGGACTTCTCCAATTATCTGACATAATCATGGTTATTTGCGCTAATTCGCACATGTAAAGTTCGTTGACACTAAACACTTTTGCATTTTATGTGTAATAATTTTTTAGTGGATTTTATTCTGTACCAGGAAGCAAAATATGAGTAAGTTGAATATTCACAAAAAGCTAAGAAAACGAAGAAAACCGGACTTGCTACATTTAAAAATTCGAAAAACGCAGGTTAAACCGCGATAGCATGATCTTAAAGCACAGCAAATCTATCCCGAACCACATCTTCATCACGACTATGCGCACGCACAGCATTCGTTGCAAGTCCACGTAATCTTATTTTTAGAAAAAGTGTTGGTAGGTGACGTGAAAACCTTTGCATTATGATAGGATTTTAACTTCTTAATGCTATGCTTCAATGTAAATTTCTTCCAGTCATCTGCATTTCTTTTGAATACGCAGCAGAAAAGAAAACCAAAACTGTCAAAGAACCGTGATGAATCGTGATATTCCAAAATGTCCGATCACGTTTATAAATGGGCGATAAAAGGAGCGATGGGGTGGGAGGGATGATTTCATTCTTGTGATACCTTGCCTAAGGAGAGGTTACAGTTAGTTAGGGTGTTATCTCCTTTCTTTACTCTTCTACTATTCTTCCCGTCAAGATGTGGTGAAGAGGTCGCAAATTGGCACGATCGAGATCGCTTCAAGAGGGTTCAGAAGAGCAGAACAGGTGTCAATAATGCTACAAAGTATCACCTTAATACTATGTTTAAGATGATACTTTGTAGCTTAAGGATTGCTTAAAAGAGTCTGGCTGAAAAGATTTAAAATGTATCGTATGAAATGGATTTTACTTCAGCCAGTGTAAATTGTAAATTCGCAGCTTCATAACAGATTGCATACTTCTAAACACATTAAAAGATTCCAATTTCAACGAGTGATTGGTGTAGTGCGAACTTTTAATTACGAATAATGCCTTTGGCAGATATTTTGCGACACGCCTCTTTTCAGTGCAATCATCGTTAAACCTGTGCACCAGTTTGCAAAAATAGAAATGATGGCAGAGATAATGATGTTATAAGAAGTCTCTACTATTCACAGGAAAGGGGGAAAAAAAGAACAGAAGTTAATGCACTGATTTCCCTATCTCGGTGTGATATATTTTACTATAAAGGCTGGTGATGGCTACTAGGACTCCAGTCTCAGTACTCGAGCTGTCAAGGGGCAAGATGACTCATCAAAGGGAAAAACAAAGTTGGAAAAACAGACAAGGATACAGCCAGAAATTAATGCGAGTAAACAAATTTACACCTAGTCATTGCCAAACAGTCGCTATTCTGTATATGATGGTATAAGTTTTTATAGATCAGAAACAAGTCCATGAGTAACCTTAACAGAGTTACCCCCGTCCTGCCATGGCATCCGGGGTTTCTGAATGATAACCTCTGTAATAGCTAGAGTAGTGAGGCCGGAGTCCTAATAGTCATCACCGACCCGTCCGGAAGGAGGTACGTACTATAACTGGTGTAAAGTAACTCGCCCCCCCCCCCACTATTACTATACCCACCAAGAAAGCTAGAACCCGCTTACTAATCTGGTGGCTTCTCATCCGTGGTGCTCCCCGGGGGATAGGCTATGAGTAAGGATCACACAGACTTTTCTGCATATTGATGACACCGTAAGCAGTGACTGTCTCATAATCTGCTCAGGAGTTTGGAATCACAATAAACAATGTTGAATCTATCAATCACCTCAGTGATCGTTAATTATTGGCTAACTAATGGTCCTGTTTTCTAGATATTTTATTTGCGCTTAAAATGTCCATCTTCAAGAAATCAGGCACTGAGTTCAGTTTTCAAATAAAAGTTTACGTAACATTAATTTTACTTTTTTTTTTACTTTCTGCTATACTATGTATTCAAAGAAACTGTATTGTGGTCGTCGAAAAATCTCGAGATTTTGATGAATCTCCGCGTTTTAGATCTCTCTGAGTTCTAATAAACAATTTGTGGAATTATGTCTATCTGTTTCTGAACACGATAACTAAGAAAAGCATGAAATTTGGTTTCTCATTTTTAGAACAAAATTGTAGATTTCTATCAAATTTGAACGAAATACTCCTATGGGAAGCCTGTCTGCCTGCCATTCCGCATGCATATGAGCACGGTGACACAAAACGCAAGAAACTAAACGCGTGCAATTTGGATTTTCATTTTTACAACAAAATTGTAGATTTCTATCAAATTTGAACGAAATACTCCTATGGGAAGCCTGTCTGCCTTCCATTCCGCATGCATATGAGCACGGTGACACAAAACGCAAGAAGTTAAATGCATGAAATTTGGTTTCTCATTTTTACAACAAAATTGTAGATTTGCATCAAATTTGAACGAAATACTCCTATGGGAAGCTTCTCGGCCTGCCATTACACATCAATATGAGCACGGTGACACAAAACGCAAGAAGCTAAATGCATGAAATTAGATATGTGGTTTTACTACCAGACTGGTGTATCTGCGTAAAATTGTGAACCAAATCCACCAAAAGTTGGCCTGTCTGTCTATTTGTCTTTTCGTATATATGTGAATACGAAAATTCAAAAACGCAAGAAGCTGTATCGGTATTTGTTCTTGACACAAAAAATGTAGATCTGTTTCAACATTTGGACGCAATCGGGCAAAGGGAAGTGGTTCAAAATACCTGCTCATTTTTCTCCACTGTGCTATGAAACATAACACAAATTATTTTGTACAGTAATATGAGAAAGTCATGGTGAGAAGCTAATAAAATTCTAACGGGAATGTAATTACTTACCTTTTGTCATGATTTAACAATAAAAATACTAAATTGTAAAATACGTCAAAACCAGTAGCGGATCGTGAGCTCAGGAACGAGGAGGGCTGCAAAAAAATATTTGTCAAGAAAATACAATTTTAAAAGCTACTTATCCAAGTAGACCAAGCTCCAAGTAGGCCAAATACTTTAATTCCAAATCCAGATGTGAAATTTCTTGGTTTTCAAACAAAGTAAATAACTAGCATGTGGCATTTTCTATTAGTTTTAATTATAAAAATTAAAGTGAATGTTGATGTGACGATTCCTCTGACGAAAAAAATAATAATAATAATCGGAGCTCCACATATACACTTCCCTCCTTGCCCATTTCACTCGATAGCACTCTTTCAAAAATGAATATCAAATAACTCATATACAGAAAATTTATTGTTAAGCTAAAACATATTAAATACATTTTTTACTGAAATACTCTAAAAATTTGAAAGTTTTAGAATAGTATTATTTGCTTGAATCTATCGTCGCAAGCGAAACTCATAAACAGCCAATGAGATTGCAACTTGTGTGAGAGTGGGGGGAAAAAGAAAAATATATTAAAAAGAGCATCTTTCTTTCGTTCAGTTGGCTCCGTGCCAGCCAGAGCTGTGTTGACTTTCAGCCCAGAGCCCGTCTGAGCTAAAGGAAGAAAGAGTTGCTTTTTCACTCCGGATTTTCTGCTCAGTGAACGGATTTCGGGGGACAGATTATTTTGCAGCTCAGACCTGTTTCAATCTTCATTTGGATTCATTTTATGCATTTTTTCAATTTTTTATTACTTTTTTTGCATTTTAGGAAGTCATTGAACTCTGAGAGCGGAAAAGTAAGCAAATAAGATTCAAAACGAAAAATACAAGTTTAAGAAATAATTTCATGGGGTGCTGCAGCTCTGCGGCCCTAATGGACGAGCCGCCACTGTTCAAAACCTTTACACTGACTCACAACATTTTCCTGATTTGGTGAATATATGTGCTCTATGATGCACCAAAATAAACTTCTAAACTATTTGAATTCTAACAGAGATTTTCGATATCACCTGATGTTTGGAAGATATCTGAATGCTATTCTGCAGTATATAATTTTTCTTGGACTTCCTCAAACGAATTCACTTTCATCATTTATTTCTGATGAATTTAAAGAGTTTGTTCCCGAGAAAGTTCTTTTTTTTCAGAGACATTCTACATCATTATTATTTAGGTATTAAACTATATATTATTTACTGCCAGATTTATCACTCAGTGGCATTATTTTGATCAGACTTGATGTCCTATCCTAACTTTTTTTTAATTTTTCGTTATCATTTGAATATATGCCTTTGTAACTAGTGTACAAAATATTCTTGCTTCATTTTTTAAAGCGTGGAATAGTCAAAAATATTCTGTATGCTTTCCATGTCCATCCAACCGGATCAGTTGCTGTCATGGCATCAGGCACGAGGACATGGAACAGCGTTCTGCATGCTTTCCAACAAAAACAGAAATTAATTTTTCTTATGCAATCTTGCGGCAATACTTTAAGGTAAACAGTCAAATATTACTTTTATACATTATAACCGTCCCGAATGCTATTTTAACCAGTAACAAAACGAAATAAATTTGTCACCCAAGCAGACAATGGATATTTGCAACTATCACTTCGCAATTTTAAGAATTAACATGAATTCGTCATTTCTGTTCGAAAGCAACATCTTGAATAAAACACATGCTAATACTGTCAAGTAACAGGAAATGTATCTATATATATGTATATATACGAAACTCCCCAACAATACGTGATTCATAAATCGTCGAATACCTTAATGACACCTGTGGAATGCGACAAACGCTTGGGCGTCGACAGTATTACGTAATTCTAGTATTCCGTTTCGTATTTCTTTTTGTTTGCTTTTCCTCATCAAGTCATTAAACGAATGATAAATAAGAGAACAGTTGGAAGTATTTAAATATGTTAGGAAGTATTCAATGTCACTAACAGACTGTTATTTTTCTAGCAAAAAAATGAGAGAGAAAGAACTTAAACTATTTTCTTTTATAACCTTTCAGAAAAACTAATTCTTAAGTTTGTTGATAAGATGTTTTTATTTATCGCAGATAAATTACATTTTAATGCAAAAATGAAGAACCATGATCACATCGATCACGTTTCTAGATGTTTTTTACTTTCTCGTATACGAAGTCTGCAAAGAGAAAGTATTGTGATCGTCCAAAAATTCGAACTCGAGATTTTGACGAATCTACACGTTTTAAACTTCCCTGAGTCCGAAAAACACAATTATGGAATTATGTCTGTCTGTGAACACGATAACTCGAAAACTATTAGAGCTACGGGGATGAAATTTGGTATGTGGTCTTGACACATAATTTGTAGGTTTCTATCAAATTTTGGACAAAATCCGTCCACGGGAAGTCTGTCTGTATGTCCGCGGTCATGCGAGCACTATAACTCAAAAACTTGAATAGCTAGATGGATGAAATTTGGTGCACAGTTTTATCGTCATTAATGTAGGTCCGTTATAAAATTTTGGGCCAAACCCGTCAACGGGCTGACTGTCTGTCGGTCTGTATAATCGTATACTTGTTCATTTTTGATCCGATTCTCAAATGCATTTGTTCGCATGCACATGAGAATGGTAGCAATCTGTGCACGCGGAAGGATTACGTGACTTTGTCCTTGAGCCGGCAAGAGTGGAAATCGGTACGCATCTCTTTGAATTTGATTCTTTACCTAAATATTTTCTGATAGTCATTGGATCCTGGGTTACAGTAGGTTCGAATTTTTTTTATCCACGCGGGAGGAGGGGAAACAGCACCTTTTTTGGGAAGTGAACGAGAAAGTTTAGGGGAGACCATTCCCGCTGGTTCTCATTTACAATGGAAAACATTATTGGCGAAAGAAAGGATAAGCCTTTCTGTTAATTTTCATTGGAGGTATCATTTTTCAACCCACAACACTCTTTAATACAGGAAAATATTTTCTACTACGCATTTCCCTCATCGAAAAGACGAAAGAAAAGGTGTTGTCCACCCCCCCCCCCCCCGCTGGATAAAAATTCGAACCCACTGTAACCCAGGATCCAATGACTATCAGAAAATATTTAGGTAAAGAATCAAATTCAAAGAGATGCACCGATTTCCACTCTTGCCGGCTCAAGGACAAAGTCACAAATCCTTCCGCGTGCACAGATTGCTACCATTCTCAGCGTGCATGCGAACAAATGCATTTGAGAATCGGATCAAAAAATGAACAAGTATACGATTATACAGACCGACAGACAGTCAGCCTCTGACGGGTTTCCCAAAATTTTATAACGGACCTACATAATGACGATAAAACTGTGCACCAAATTTCATCATCTAGCTATTCCTGTTTTTTTGAGTTATAGTGCCGCATGACCGCGGACATACAGACAGATCTCCTGTGGACGGATTTTGTCCAAAATTTGATAGAAACTCTACAAATTATGTGTCAAGCACATACCAAATTTCATCCCCGTAGCTCTAATAGTTTTCGAGTTATCGTGCTCACAGACAGACATAATTCCATAATTGTGTTTTGGACTCAGGGAAGTTTAAAACGTGTAGATTGTCAAAATCTCGAGTCTCGAATTTTTTGACGATACAATACTTTCTCTTTGCAGACTTCTATAAGAGAAAGTAAAAAACATCTAGAAACGTGATCGATGTGATCATGGTTCTTCATTTTGCATTAAAATGTAATTTATCTGCGATAAATAAAAAAATCTTATCAACAAACTTAGAATTAGTTTTCTGAAAGGTTATAAAAAGAACAATAAGTTCTTTCTCTCTCATTTTTTTGCTAGAAAAACAGTCTGTTATGACATTGAATACTTCCTAACATATTTAAATACCTAACGTTCTCTCTATTTATCATCTCGTTTAATGACTTGATTATAGCAAAAAAAGAAATAGAAACGGAATATGAATTACGTAATAATGTCGACGTCCAAGGTTTGTCGAGATTCCACAGGTGTCATTAAGGTATTCGACGATTTATGAATCACGTATTGTTGGGGAGAGTTTCGTATATATACATATATATAGATACATTCTGTTACTTGACAGTATTAGCATGTGTTTTATTCAAGATGTTGTTGAACAGAAATGACGAATTCATGTTAATTCTTAAATTGCGAAGTGATAGTTGCAAAATATCCATTTGTCTGCTTGGGTGACAATTTATTTCGTTTTGTTACTGGTTAAAATAGCATTCCGGAGGTTATTATAATGTATGTAATATTTGACTGTTTACCTTAAAGTATTGCAAGATTGCATAAGAAAAATTAATTTCTGTTTTTGTTGGAGCATGTAGAACGCTGTTCCATGTCCTCGTGCCTGATGCCATGACAGCAACATGATCCGGTTGGATGGACATGGAAAGCATACAGAATATTTTGACTATTCCAAGCTTTAAAAAATGAAGCAAGAATATTTTGTACATCTTAGTTACAAAGGACATATTCAAATGATAACGAAAAATTAAAAAAAAGTTAGGATAGGACATCAAGTCTGATCAAAATAATGCCACTGAGTGATAAATCTGGCAGTAAATAATATATAGTTTAATACCTAAATAATAATGATAGAATGTCTCTGAAAAAAAGAACTTTCTCGGAACAAACTCTTAAATTCATCAGAAATAAATGATGAAAGTGAATTCGCTTTGAGGAAGTCCAAGCAAAAATTATATACTGCAGAATAGTATCTAGATATCTTCCAAACATCAGGTGAATCGAAAATCTCTGTAGAATTCAAATAGTTTAGAAGTTTATTTTGGGTGCATCATAGAGCACATATATTCACCAAATCAGGAAAATGTTGTGAGTCAGTGTAAAGGTTTTGAACAGTGGCGGTCTGTCCATTAGGGCTGCCGCAGAGCTGCACACCCCATGAAATTATTTCTTAAATCTATATTTTTCGTTTTGAATCTTATTTGCTTACTTTTTCCGCTCTCAGAGTTCAATGACTTCCTAAAATGCAAAAAAAGACAAAAAAATTGAAAAATGCATAAAATGAATCCAAATGAAGATTGAAACAGGTCTGAGCTGCAAAATAATCTGTCCCTGAACTCGTTCACTGAGCAGAAAATCCGAGTGAAAAAGCAACTCTTTCTTCCTTTAGCTCAGACGGGCTCTAGCTGAAAGTCAACACAGCTCTGGCTGGGACGGAGCCAACTGAACGAAAGAAAGATGCTCTTTTTAATATATTTTTTCTTTTCCCCCACTCTCACACAAGTTGCAATCTCATTGGTTGTTTATGAGTTTCTGCTTGCGACGATAGATTCAAGCAAATAATACTATTCTAAAACTTTCAAATTTTAGAGTATTTCAGTAAAAAATGTATTTAATATGTTTTAGCTTAACAATAAATTTTCTGTATATGAGTTATTTGATATCTATTTTGAAAGAGCTATCGAGTGAAATGGGCAGGAGGGAAGTGTATATGTGGAGCTCCGATAATATTATTATTTTTTTCTGTCAGAGAATCGTCACATCAACATTCACTTTAATTTTATAATTAAACTATAGAAAATGCCACATGCTAGTTATTTACTTTGTTTGAAAACCAAGAAATTTAGCATCTGGATTTGGAATTAAAGATATTTGGCCATTTGAGCCATTAGTCTACTTGGATAAGTGCTTTTAAATGTATTTTCTTGACAAATATTTTTTGCAGCCCTCCCTCGTTCCTGAGCTCACGATCCGCTACTGGTTTTGACGTATTTTACAATTCTAGTATTTTTTCATTGTTAAATCATGACAAAAGGTAAAGAATTACATTCCCGTTAGAATTTTATTAGCTTCTCACCTCACATGACTTTCTCAATTACTGTACAAAATAATTTGTGTTATGTTTCATAGCACAGTGGAGAAAAATGAGCAGGTATTTTGAACCACTTCCCTTGCCTGATTGCGTCCAAATGTTGAAACAGATCTACATTTTTTGTGTCAAGAACAAATACCGATACAGCTTTAAGTTTTTTGAATTTTCGTATTCACATATATATGAAAAGACAAATAGACAGACAGGCCAACTTTGGTGGATTTGGTTCACAATTTTAATGCAGATACACTCAGTCTGGTAGTAAAACCATATCTAATTTCATGCATTTAGCTTTGCGTTTTGTGTCACCGTGCTCATATTGATGTGTAATGGACAGGTGGAAGCTTCCCATAGAGAGTATTTCGTCTAAATTTGATGCAATCATTAATTTTTGTAAAATGAGAAACCAAATTTCATGCATTTAACTTCTTGTGTTCTTTTGTGTCACCGTGCTCATATGCATGCGGAATGGAAGGCAGAATTCCATAGGAGTATTTCTGTTCAAATTTGATACAAATCTACAATTTTGTTGTAAAATGAAAATCCAAATTGCACGCGTTTATCTTCTTGCGTTTTGTGTCATCGTGCTCATATATGCATGCGGAATGAGACAGGGTCTCATAAGAGTATTTCTGTTCAAATTTGATAGAAATCTACAATTTGTTGTAAAATGAAAATCCAAATTACGCGTTTATCTTCTTGCGTTTTTTGTGTCATCGTGCTCATATGCATGCGGAATGGCAGGCAGACAGGCTTACCCATAGGAGTATTGTCAAATTTGATAGAAATTCCAATTTTATAAAAAATGAAAATAAAAATTGCACGCGTTTAGTTTCTTGCGTTTTGTGTCACGTGCTCATATGCATGCGGAATGGCAGGCAGACAGGGCTTCCCTATTAGGAGTATTTCTGTTCAAATTTGATAGAAATCTACAATTTTGTTGTAAAAAAATGAAAATCCAAATTGCAAGCGTTTAGTTTCTTTGTTTTGTGTCACCGTGCTCATATGCATGCGGAATGGCAGGCAGACAGGCTTCCCATAGGAGTATTTCGTTCAAATTTGATAGAAATCTACAATTTTGTTCTAAAAAATGAGAAACCAAATTTCATGCTTTTCTTAGTTATCGTGTTCAGAAACAGATAGACATAATTCCACAAATTTTTATTAGAACTCAGAGAGATCTAAAACGCGGAGATTCATCAAAATCTCGAGATTTTCGACGACCACAATACAGCTTTGAATACATAGTATAAGCAGAAAGAAAAAAAAAGTAAATTAATTTACGTAAACTTTTATTTGAAAACGAACTCAGTGCTCCATTTTCTGAAGATGGACATTTTAAGCGCAAATAAAATATCTAGAAACAGGACCATTAGTTACTAATAATTAACGATCACTGAGGTGATTGATAGATTCAACATTGTTTATTGTGATTCCAAACTCCTGAGCAGATTATGAGACAGTCACTCAGGTGTCAATAATATGCAGAAAAGTCTCGTGGATCCCTTACTCATAGCCTATCCCCGAGGGAGCACCACGGATGAGAAGCCACCGTGATTAGTAAGCGGGTTCTGCTTTCTTGGTGGGTATAGTAATAGTGGGGGGTCGAGTTACTACACCAGTTATAGTACGTACCCTCCTTCACGGGTCGGTGAGACTATAGGACCTGGCCTCACTCTCTAGCTATTACAGAGGTTATCATTCAGAAACCCCGGATGCCATGGCAGACGGGGTAACCTGTTAAGGTTACCTATGGACCTGTTTCTGGATCTATAAAAACTTATACCATCATATACAGAATAGCGACTGTTTGGAAGACTAGGTGTAATAGTTTACTCGCATTAATTTCTGGCTGTATCTCATGTCTGTTTTTCCAACTTTGTTTTTCCCTTGATGAGTCATCTGCCCTTGACAGCTGAGTACCAGACTGAGTCCAGTAGCCATCACCAGCCTTTATAGTAAAATCATATCATCACACTCGAGATAGGGAAATAAATCTTAACTTCTGTTCTTTTTTCCCTTCCTGTGAATAGTAGAGACTTATAACATCATTATTCTGCCATCATTTCTATTTTGCAAACTGGTGCACAGGTTTAACGATGATTGCACTGAAAAAGAGGCGATGTCGCAAAATATCTGCAAAGGCATTATTCGTAATTAAAAGTTCGCACTTACACCAATCACTCGTTGAAATGTGGAATCTTTAATGTGTTTAAGTATGCAATCTGTTGGCCGCGAATTTACAATTTACACTGGCTCGGGAAGTAAACCATTTCATACGATACATTTTAAATCTTTCAGCCAGACTCTTTTAAGCAATTCTTGCTACAGTATCATCTTAAACAGGTATTAAGGTGATACTTTGTAGCATTATTGACACCTGTTCTGCTCTTCTGAACCCTCTTGAAGCGATCTCGATCAAGCATTGCGACCTCTTCACCACATCTTGACGGGAAGAATAGTAGAAGAGTAAAAGAAAAGTATAACACCCTAACTAATCAACCTCTCCTTAGGCAAGGTATCAAAAGAATGAAATCATCCCTCCCACCCCATCGCTCCTTTTATCGCCCATTTATAAACTGTGATCGGACATTTTGGAATATCACGATTCATCACTTGCTTCTTGACAGCTTTTGGTTTTCTTTTTCTCGTGTATTCAAAAGAAATGGCGACTGGAAGAAATTTACATTAGCAATTAACAGCATTAAGAAGTTAAACTTATCATAATGCAAAGGTTTCTATCGTACCTACCAACACTTTTTCTAAAAAATAAGATTACGTGGACTTGGAACGAATGCTGCTGTAAGTGCGCATAGTCGTGATGAAGATGTGGTTCGGGATAGATTTGCTGTGCTTTAAGATCATGCTATCGCGGTTTAACCTGCGTTTTCTTTTCGAAAATGAGTAAGTCCGGTTTTCTTCGTTTTCTAGCTTTTGTGAATATTCAACTTACCATATTTTGCTTCCTGGTACAGAATAAAATCACTAAAAAATTATTACTAATAAAATGCAAAAGTGTTTAGTGTCAACGAACTTTACATGTGCGAATTAGCGCAAATAACCAGGATTATGTCAGATAATTGGAGAAGTCCTAACTAAACATAACAACAGGAGACACTTCCTCTAAATGACTCCCGAGCACCATATGAAATGCTCCTGTATATTAGATGCAACCAATTTTTAACGTACATCCGGTTATTTTCCATCGGAAGTTGCTAGTAGTATTGCGCATTGGAAAATCTTTTTCAGTACAATTCTTACAATGGAAAATGTTACTAATTCTAGTCCCTGTAAATAATAGTAACAGTTGATGAATTTAATTTATCCACAATAATAGTAGCAAAAGAAAATAAATAGAGGTTCTGTATTTATTTGATTATCGAAAAAACTAGATTAAATTAAAACAATAAATTAAAAAATATTACCCTAATTTATTTTTGATTCAATAGTAATTATATTCCAGATAGTTCTGATTCTATCAATTCATCAATATTATGCAGAGGTTTAGCCGTTGTAGTGTGGACTGTAGTAATACGCTGATACTGATGTCGATGTAGTGTTGCAGGACACTCGCAACTCCATCTTTGGTTGAAATTCTCTTTTATCTTACTTTAAAATAGCATTGATATCTCGGAACTGAAATAAAACAGTAATTGATTCTCGACTCAATGGGATGAAATTGAAAAAAAAATAGTTTATAATTGCACTACCACTCTAAGTTCAACTAATGAATGATGTCAAAGACAAATGGCAGAGCATGAAACATTGATCTTTGATTGAAGGTCGCAAATTGCCGCCAACTGTATCATGTATTCTCATACCCGGTTAATTGCATTCACCCGGTTGATTTATGGGGATCAAGGTGGTATCATTTGAAATTTTTATCACAGCATAGGCGAAAAGCCTTGAATCGAACGACTTTTACATGGCTTGCAGTTCAAGCACAACCTTAATTGGGACGATCTGAATATTCCTAAACCCACCAGTCAACCAATGTATAGATAGGTTGATATACGGCTAGCCTTTAATTTCATAAATGACCACCTATGTAAAAGGAGATCTTTAACCTGCACCCTGCTGTAAGCCGTACATACGGTACAAAGTCGGATGCTCCAAAGCTGTGCTCATAGTATGAACCTGCCATACTAATTTCTTTGATGCATTGATCCTAGAGTATGCCGGAATATTTTGTCAGCATAGCTTCACAAAATTGGGCTCAAATTAATAAGAATTATGCATTTTCTAGATTGAATACCTCAACACGGTTATCGAAATTCTAAAACTCTAGGGATGACTGGGGAATGGAGATGGGAGGCAAGGGATGGCGGCTTATTGAAAGAAAGAAAAAGCTGGTTCTATTAAACCGTTTTGTTACACATCCGGTTTAACCTGGTGGTTAAAACTCCGTAAATAACTCGGTTTGCAAAACGAGTTTTTTTTAAAGCAACGTTTCAGAACAGAATTTGTTATACGCAATATGCTAATATGAGTATTATAAATAATTAATTAATGTAATAGGTCAATGATTAGTAAATAAGTATTATACATATCATGTACAAATAATGGAATTGATCACACATTAACAATAAGTAAGCTATTATAGCAGAATTTTTATTAACATTTTCATAAGAAATTACGCCTTGGGCCAATATTTATCAACTAATCTGCTCATTAAGGACCTCTTAAGCAATGCGTTGATCCGTGAGTTGACACTCTCATCGGAAACAGCATCATCTCAACGTAGATAATTAATCTTCGGATCCACAGAACTCTCAAGACTGAAAACCATTTTTGGTTGCAAAAACAGACGCCGTTTGAGACAATTTTTTTTTTGTAGTATTGCTTTGCAAATCAACATCTGGCCAGATATTTATCTGTTCATAAAGACTCTTTCCAGTAATCTGCCAGCCAATAGACGCCCTGAGGAAGGGGTTGCAGTGTAATTGCTAAGATGAAGAAATCCAGCTTATAACTTGTTAAATTCTCAGTCTAGATGAACCTAAATGACTTCTATTCGAACCGGTTTTTTCCCCTGGTTTTGGGGGTTTTTAAAAAAATAACCGGGTCTAAACTGGGCAAAAAATAACCGGAAAATATCCGGTTAGAAAAAAAAAAAATAAACGGTTTTGGTTTAAACCCGTAGGTTTTCCCTATCCCTATTGGGAGTTGAGCCACCACATCCTTTACCTGAAAAATAAGAAACGGCCTAATTGCAGTAGCCCGAAGCCGGATCTTTAGAGGAACGATCTTGCTAAAATATCTACCAAATACGCTTCAATATTTTATGTTAGACAAGCGAATCTCTTTCCCATTATTATAGTAATACGTAACTGAACGAAGTACAG
>BGPR01000163.1:328746-389671 GCA_013235015.1 Araneus ventricosus | reverse complement strand
TTTTGGGAAGTGTTCGAGAAAGTTTAGGGGAGACCACTCCCGCTGGTTGTATATTAAAGCTCCGTTTTGAAGAAACACGAGAGCTCGTTAGGACAGACTTCGTGATCAGATGAGCAAGAAACACTATAGCAAGTACCTCGCTCTCAAATCCTTCGTGCAACATTTTTCGAAAGAAAATGAAGAAATTTAACCCGCGATGTCAGAATACATGGTAGATTTTTGACGGATTCTGTATTCGAACCTGGAACCCTCCAGTCCCACACCTTACCACCAGAATACCGTGGCCTTTCATGGACTCGGATATAATAGGATTTTTGTGTTTCCTTTAAAATGCGTGCACCTATTTATTTTCGATTTAAATTTCAAGAACCACATCCCTTCTTCATTTTCATTGTTTCTTCTTTCATTTTACCATTATTTAGTTTTCAGTCCTCGTTTTTCCATCGCTTCATTCGATTCTTTGATTTTTAAGCCCAACTATCACAAAACTGATCGACTTTTTTGCAAATATATACAACTATTGTCACGATATACGTAAAATACGGCTAGTTTTTTAAAAAATTCCAGTTCTTTCTCATACGGAATTTAAAAATTCCGTCTTCACACTCAATTTAATTTGTGTGGAGATTGACCCGAGAAATTTACTTCAAGTACAAACATTATAAAAAAGTATAATTCAAATTCATATGCAGTAGACTTTCGCTAATCCGGCAGATACCAGATCAGGGAACAGTCGGATTGAAGAAGGTGACGAATAAGCAATAGGTTCATTAAAAAAATGGCATTTTAACAGCAAAACTTATTTTTACTGCACGCCAGTGTCATTGAAATATGAATACAGTGATTTGCTTTTCCTTCAACGCTCTTCTGAAAACGCCGGACTATGAAAGGGGCCGCCGGATTAGTGAAGTGCCGGCTTGCTGAAAGTCTACTCTAATGAAGAAAACATAAAAGTATGTATTTAAAGATACAATTCAAGCGAAAATTTATAGTGTGAAATTAAATTTAATAGTCGATTAAATTCAAAGTTAATATATATTTAAAATAATTCGTAAAAAAAACACCCAGTCTCAAGCACTCTACCGATTTTGACATTTTTTTTTCATTTAAAAGGATATGACGTCTAGATATGTCATCAAGGGTCGCCTGCCCCCCACCACCTTGAGGACATATCTAGACGTCATAAGCTTTCATATAAAATAAAAATTGTCGAAATCGGTTAGGTGGTTGGAGCTGAGGAATTTCTACAAGGTTTACCCATTTTACAATGAACAGAGGAGAAATGTTTTTTCGATTTCGTTCGAAAATTGAGGGGTCGAAGACAGAAGACCATTGATGACATATCTAGACGTCACAACATTTCAAATGAAAAAAAAAAAAATGTCGCAATCCGTCGAGTGGTTGGAACTGGCGAACTGTCTGAGGGTTTTACCATATTATTTTAAATATATAGATCCCCCAACAGTTCCATCACAATGGCGTGTCAAAAATATTGCTAAATATCTATTGTAAGTGATGGAAACTGTTTAGTTAGTGCGATTTCATTCTGTATTTATAGATCTGAAGACTTTTATGCCGAAATTCGTGAAAATTTTATACAAAATATTATAAATAGATGAGGTTTTTGAAAGATTTTACGATTTGAAAGGAATCTGTTGTCTACAAAGAATATGAAATCTACTATTGTTTTATGGTCTGTTCCACTGATCTTCTTGCTGAAGTGAACCAGCGGGAGTGTTCACCCCTAAACTTTCTCGTATACTTCCCCCAAAAGATGCCGTTTCTCCTTCCCCCGCGTGGCTAAAAAAATTCGAACCTACTGTTATCCAGAATCCAATGACTATTAGAAGCTTTTTCATTATAGATATTGAAAAATATCTAGGTAAAGAATTCAAAGAGATGCGTAACGATTAAAACGCATCTATCGCACACTCCTAGGTTTCACTCTTGCCGTCTCAAGGACAAACTGACGTAATCGCTCCTTTCGCGAGCACAGACGATTGCTTCCGTACGCATGCGCGTGGAGATAGCGGATTGGTTTCAATGGTAAATTATACAGACCGACAAACAGTCAACCCTTTGACGGATTTGGCCCAAAATTTTATACGGACCTACATTCATGACGATAAAACTGTGTACCAAATTTTATCCATCTAGCTATTCAAGTTTTTGAGTTATAGTGTTCACGTGACTTCGGACAGACAGACAGACTTCCCTTTGACGGATTTTGTCCAAAATTCGATAGAAACCTACAAATTATGTTTAAAGACCACATACCAAATTTAATCCCCGTAGCTTTCATAGTTTTCGAGTTATCGTGTTCACAGATACACAGACATACAGACAGACAGGCACACAGACACAATTCCAAAATTGGCGTTTTTCGAACTCAGGGAGGTCTAAAACGTGGAGTTTCGTCAAAATCGAATGGAGTTCGAATTTTTTGACGATTACAATACTTTCTCTATGTAGACTTCGTATACGAGAAAGTAAAAAAGCAGTGACTGATAGCTACGGAGCAGAGAGGTGGCAGGGGTAGTTCTGCGCAAAGTGGGTGCTGGCCGCAAACCCGCCTGGAGAGCGGCTAGCTATTCTTTTAAGACGAAAACAATGTAATTTCATACAATGACTGGTAACTCGTGAAGCATTTGAGTGTTTTTTCACCTGGTGTTAAGCTGAACTAAAGAATCTTCATTCATCATGCAAATCGAAGAAAATTACCGACTCAAAAATCACTGCAAGAAGCCTTTGAATATTAATAAATCAATAATCCCTATAGATCAAATTTCAAAATGTTTAAATATTCTACTCTAAATAAAGAGGTGAAAATACTTTTGAAAAATTCAAAAAAAAAAGTTCGAAATCTTTTTCTCATTTTGGGAATAAAGCTGTTCCCAACCACCAAAGCGGTTTCCTCTTTTCTCTGAAATCATACATTCTTCCTTGAATTTTTTTTGTAGACACTTTCGGAAGTCATAATCTAAAAAAAATGTTCGAGTAAATCAACTAGAGAAATTCATCCAAACTATGAACAATATGGTAACAGCGCAGTAAAAATATACTCACGAAAAATTCTGCGAAGTTAAAATTTAAAGTTACGCATCAATGAAGTCAATTCATGCTCATGCGGTACACGCGAAATGCGCAACGTCAATTTCCTTACCAGTGTGCATTTTGCAGGAGGAAAGACAACATGGCATCGCAACATAGCGCCAGACAAAGTGCAGGCAGGTATTATATGACATGTGCTGTTACATTTGTCACGTGACTGTGAGATCTCGTGAAATGACTCAATTGCAAGTGGAGATAGTTGCTTAAATTCTGAAATTAAAAAATTAAAAAAGAGTTCATGTAAAAAGCTCATTTGATTCAAGGTACTTTTCAAACATATAAATTTGTTAGATTTTTGAAAATGTATTTCTTAGAAATCTATGTATATAAAAGAGCTTAATTTTCTGTTTATGTATGTGTGTTCGTTTTATTTGTTCTTTATGCAAGCCCAGACCGTTCGCTTGCCAAGACCAAATTTGGCACAGTAATGGATTAGCACATGGGGGAACTAACGCGGTAAAAATTATTTTAAAATTCTAATTAGATTTTTATTTATTTAATGTTAAGCGGTTGCCTATTTCCTAGAATTTTCTGCATATATTCTTATTGGAGAATGTAGTGTTGGAAAAAATATATTCCTTCATTGCGTCATTTTTTTGTCTCCAAAAAAAAGCGTACAGAAAGTTGATCTTTCCCACTCTGGGTTTTTCTGCGAATTTTCGGGGGTGTTTGAGCCCTTTGCGGGTTCCGTTGGAGGCTCGGAGAAAATTCTCGAAGAGTAATGTCCCGGCTGTGATTTTTGACCAATAGTCATTCAGTTTGGGGGCTTCAGAAAAGAAATTTTGGGTTGCTAGGCAGTCGGACGCGGACAGAGACGAAGTCATGAAGATTGGAGGGAGACGCTACTGGTGACAGTTGGAAAGACAGAATAAAAATTAAAATGTAGAAAAAAAATTAATAGAAGGTTCTTTTGCTGGCCGTGGGGGTGGCTCGTTTGCCTCTCACGGTTAGCTCGGTTTTTGGAAGTAGAGACTACATTTTTAGTGGAATGCGCTCAGGCGTACTGGCCAAAAGAAACGGCCTGCGAATTTCATAAATTTTGTCCGGAAATGCCTGTATTCCCGATGTGGTCATTTTTACCTTCACGGGTTGCTCTCACCTATGAAAGTGATTTTTCAGGCCTTGCATCCTTATATTTGCTTAAAAAAGGGAATTATGCTGGTGGTGATGGAAATAGTGGTATGTGAATTACAATAATTGATTAGTTTTGCATTGTATAAATGCATATGCTGAGACTATGCACGTAAGTACAGATTATTACTACAGTGGAACTGTAGGTGGGTGAAATTAATGCAACTGTGTGAGATGTAATTCATGCCAAAATGATCTAGATTTTTCTTTAGTAATGTCTGTTTGTGTATATGTATTTATTTGGTATGAAGGTATGATACTTAATATGATGGTGAAATGAAACTTTTCTTAATTGCATGTGTATGGAATTCATTCGCTATGTTTTGTGACATGGAATAAGACATTGAATTTATTTGAAACAATTATGTTACTTTGATCAGGAAAGATATTGCTGTTATTATGATCATTTAATATCTACCGTGAAACTTCTATTTAGACTTTATTTTGTTTTATGACATGGACTGTGTTGTAAAAGGTTTAAGTGAAGTAAGTGATCATGTTATATATAGTCTGGAAATAAACATGTGTATCTGTGAATGGCATTTGCTTTAATTCTTTAAATTACTTCCAAAATGTCTCAAGTAAATTTAAAAATGGCTTCTCGAACATAATCCTGGATTGTGTTTTTAATTTTAAGATGGATCATTTCAATGTACTGTTGTTCATGTTTTAATGATTTTTTTACATAAATGTATGTTATTCAGGTCTGCACAGGTTGATTTAATGTGGGAGGACATACTCCTTAATAGTGTTAAATTATTACTTCTCTTTCAAATTCATCTTGTTCTTATTCAAATTTTCAAAAATTTTACAGTTAATAATTGTTTCCCTTTGTTAAAAGATCTCATGTAGACAGAGCTTCCTTAAGGCATGGCCTGGATGTAACTATTGGTTATAGCATAAAAAAAACGCGCAAAGATTATTATTATTAGGATCATATATTTGACTTTGGGTTAAGTCCATCCTGACATTTTTTAAGATCTAAAATCCTAATATAAATTAAAAATAAATACCTAAAATTTCAATACGACAAGAACCATAATTTTTGCATCATTGTAATTTCCAGAGTTTCCCTGTCCTAATAAGAGTAATTTAAAGCTGCTGTGCAACTTTCCTGATTTTTAGCAATTTTTCAAAGGAAATGCCTTTCTTTTGCAAACGATTTTCGGCGCGCGTGACGAACTATTATGCTACCGTGTTTTTATTTTATTAAATATCTGGGAAAAAATCGTCCTTAAATTTTTCCCTCTCTCTTTGCTTTTTGATATTTTATTTTACAATGTATATTTTTTAGTACAATTTTGTTCGCTCAAAAGATTTTTTTTTATTTTTAATCCGATAAAATAATCTCAATTTTCTACCAATTCGCGCAAGACGAAATATTATGAATCGTTCTTGCATTCTCTCTCTCTCTCTCTCTCTTTTTGCCTTTTGATGTTTTATTTTGCAACGTATATTTTTGGCAGCATTTCATTCGTACTTAAGAATTTTTATATTTTTAGATAAGATAAAATAATCTCCATTATTAACCACGGCGCGGGAGACGAAGTATTATGCTTCCGTGTTTTAATTTATTAGTTCTTGAATTTTTTTTCTTATTTTTGTCTTTTGATTTCTTATTATGCAGCTTTTATTTATGCAACATTTTGCTCGTTCTAAAGATTTTTAAGTTGGTATTTTTAATCAGCAACGCTGGGTAAATTCAGTTTATTGTAAAGTTTTGTGTAATTGTAAAGTTAAATTAGTTATTGTCCAAAATATTCTTTAAAAGTTTAAAATAAATTTTCTTCCTCCAAACTTCTCACATTTTTCACTCAAAATATATTCTTATAAGGTTACAAAAAGGCTATATTTGAAAATTTTAGCAAGAAAGTTTCATCAAGATAGGAACAAAGGAGATGTACGTTTGTTGGGCAAAGTTAGTGACAATATTTGTTGAAAAAGAAACGGAGGGTGGTATATGGAAAAATTTGGTTCCCTAGAAACGCCAATTAATCATTTAGTGTATAATACACTTCAAGACATTAAATTTTTTGTGCCTCTTTCATTTACTTTTAGTTGTAAACTTTTTGCATGAGAAATGTTTCAATATAATTGACTTCTCCTCTTTGGGACATTTTCCGTAAATTTTAATCATTTTCATTAAGCTATTATTACAAAATGTTAGATTTTAATAATTTTTTTCCATTTCTCAACTCACCTTATAAAATATGACACAATCTGTCATAGTAAACTGTCAGGCCAAGAGCTCTGAACTCAAATTCCACTAAAATACCATTATTCCGTACATCTAGTTATCCTCATCTTTTCTCAAGAATCACTGAAACGTCGCAGTAACATGCTAGCATTTTGGGTTACGTGATCCAAGGGTTTGAATTCTGATTTTGCCTAAGTTATGTTTTTTATAAAGTTTCTGTGTACTTAAATTTGTTCAGAAATTATAGGTTCAAATGCCAGTATGATATAGGAATTATGATACTGGGAGCAAACTCCATCATAGCTCCCATCACCAACCGAAGCTGAAATTTTTTAGGTCAGTCTCCTATAGACTATGTAATACATGCGGCAATTTTTACAATGATAGCTCAAAATTGTAGACATCAATCGTAATGAATGCTTGGAAGTTTCATTGTAGTGCTTGGTGTGCATTTTTGGACGGACTCCGTTGACAACCTCTTCGCTCGAATATTCGTTACGACTGCACATCTGAGAAAAACTAATGCCATCCTGAAACCGTATTCATGTCACTTCATAGATGATGGCAGGCATGTTGGTGGACGCAATTTTGAGCTATTAACATGAACTATAAGTAGAAATTACTGTAAAAGAACACTTTCCAAAGATTCAGAAGCAATTCACGTTTCGTATCAAGTCCATTCTTCCTATTTACGCATCAAATGGGTCACCTGCACCCATATATTCCTGTATAATTTTTTTTGTTGGAGTGTACTTCAAAATTCCTTAAAGTTGTGGCCATGACTTCTGATTTATCTTCTAAAGTTAACAATAGATATTTTATTGGTTTTATGATTCATATCTGGTCACGGTGTTCTGCTGGCTATATCGGCCTCGAGGAAGGAAACAATTTCAAAAACAGATTCCACCGAGTGTATGACGTATATGAGGGGCTGGTACACTTTGAATTCGTTGCCATGGGTCGTACTGGTGTGATGTGGAAATTTGGATAATGATGTTGGCTTAAACTTTTATCTTATCTCACATCCCTAATAGTACTCTAGTAAATTTATCCATAACGGAACATTGATCCATAAATTAACACAGCCGACTTCCATTCGAGATTAGAGAATTATTTGCATACGATATGCATTTGAAAATAAATTTTTCTCAAGTTTTATCGTTCATCCCACTTCTCATTTACGGCATTATTATTACAATTTTGCTTCCCACAGAAGAAATAATTATCTTCTTGGAGACTAAATTATTTTTCACGCATTCTAAACAATGTTCTGAATGTCTGCCGATCCTTCCAATTTCCCCTCTTCGAAAAGTTCCTCCCCCCCATTCGGGAATCCCTGGTCTATATTCGAGCAACTGATACACGAGTGCCGCCTTTATAAAAGCTTCTCCCAACTCACCAATCATTTAAGCGGTGAAAAGGTACCCACGGAATGCGTACACGGAAGCTCAGAGTGTGGGAAATGGAAATTTATTAAAGTGCAAACGAGGCAGGAATTCGACAGCTCCATAATTAAAGTGCTTCCACCCATTTAGCAGGGCAGATGGACAGAGCAGGTGAGGGTGAAGAGGTCAAGCCGAAGGGGGAGGAAGCTGCAATTAATGAATTCGTACCCGTTAACCTCCCTCGCTCTCTTCATAAAATGGACACGCATTCCGTGTGCTCAATTCATTTATTTCCCGCGTCTCGATATTTTCATGACGTTGATCCGAAATGGAAGTTGTGTGCATTAGGAGGGGTGGTATTAATTACTTTCTTGGCCAATGAATACGTAGATGGGTGCACCGAAATATAAATAGCACGATCTTGCAGACTTTTGTTTTGCTGTCAGCTTGCCGTTAAACCTTCCCACCGCATTTACTATCAGCATTAAAATTTTCTGCACGTTAAATGTTCAGTAAATATGTTTGGTTAGGCTAGAAATGCGACACATTTTAAGGTTGCACTTCTGGTTGTTGGGTTCGTAGATTTTAACCGCAGTCGTTTGACATTTGAGATGACGTTTCACGGTAACTACTTGCATTGCATCAGGACATTACAACCACGCCCAGATTTAAAACCTATCCCACCTACGTGGAGGTGGAATCTTTCGTAGAATAAAAATTCATATATACGGTTCTCCGACCACAAGTCCTGTCACCGCTGTCCGATGAGGTAACAGGAATTGTAACTTCGTAGTTCCGGACAAACGTTTTATTGGTATCAGTTTGAATTACAAGTATCATGTAATATTGTCTTCACATAATATCGTACAAGTGTTTCTGTGGCGTAGCAAAAGTGAATGGCACTCGGGGTACAATATGATTTTTTCGCTCCCAGTCGTGATCATTGTTTTAGCAAGGGTAAATGGCGTCCAGGTTATGGTATTATTTTTTCGTTTCTAAATCATATTTTACCTTCTGAAAGTGATAAAAAATGCTCTAATGTTCTGTCTAAATGAGCCTCGGGGCATCTTTATCTCCATTTGGCCGCCGGTGGTTAGGCGCTAAAGTGTTTGAATAAAAAAATCAGCTTCAAGATTGTTTTTGTCCATATATCCTTTAAGTTTCGTCTGTGAAATGCTTTTACATTCCATTTTTACCAAGTTACTTTCCATACTTATTTATCACACTACTCTCATTCCTTCCAAATAATATTTTCATTTTAATATTAATAGCTATACCCTTTAATTGTTTAAATAACCTCATTTCGTTACCCCTTTATCGTTTATATTAACCTTATAAACGGTATATCGTTTATATGCAGTTGATGAGTCATCTGTTCAGGATCTGTTCAACTCCTACATATAATTAGGTAGATTCCTTATAGGAACTCTACCTATTGCAATGGTTCTCATGACACGACTTTCGGAAAATTTCTGCAGATCTTCACCGATCATGATCCCTAGAACCCAAAACCACCCTTCGTTAAAAAGTTTATATATATATATATAACGCTTTTTTCCATGTTATCTTGTGAACACGATAACTGGAATAATTTTGATGTAAATTTAACCAGCTTAGGATATGTTGTAAAGATAGCGAAAATCTCGGTCGAGTTCGTAGATGGGCTATCCAGCTCAAAGGGGGTAGAAATGGTGGGGGGGGGGGGGGGAAATTTTAATTTTCCCATAATTCCTTTACAATTGAAAATAGAAAGAAAACTCAAATTAGGCGAATTACTGCCTTATCAAAACGAACAATTTTTGCATTTAAACTTTTTCGATAGCTGCAATTGCTTAGAAGTTATGAGCTGAAAAGTGATTTTCCCACCCTTCCCCTTCTCTCCCCCTAACTTAAAATACGTTTTAACCTATGCATGTTACCCCTCGTTGGAACGCTCTCGTCATTTGCAGTTTCTTCCACCCACTTTCATTCTTGTAGCTCCAATACTTATGAGAATAGAGGGTAAAATGTTCTTTTCCTTATTATTAGTAGTAGAGAAGTATATGCATAACGCTTTGGCCCGTGTTATTTTGTAAACACGATAACTAGAGTAATTTTGATTAGATTTTTACTGGCAACGGATATATTGTAAGGAGGGTGAAAATCTCGGCCGAGTTCACAGATGGGCTAACCAGCTCAAAGGGGGTGGAAATGGAGGACTGAAAATTTCATATTCCCATAATTCCCTTGCGATTCAAGATAGAAAGAAAATTCAAATTAGGCGAATTATTGCCTTATCACAGCAAACAACTTTTGTATTGAAACTTTTTTGATAGCCACAATTTCTTAGAAGTTATGAGCTAAAAAGCCATTTTCAATCCCCTCCTCAACTTATCATTTCCCCATAGATCTGTTACGACTAAAGATAGAAAAAAATTTTCAATTAATCGAATTATCACCTTATGATAACGAACAACTTTTATACTAAAAGTTTTTTGTCTGCTAGAATTGCTTATAAGTTATGAGCTGAAAAGCGATATTCAATAACCCCCCCCCCAATTCATCATTTCCCCATAGCTTCGTTAAGAATGAAGAGAGAAAGAAAATTTCAATTAGGGTAATTATCACCATATCATAACAAACTACTTTTATATTGAAAGTTTTTTGACAGCAAGAATTAGTTAGAAGTTATGAGTTCCCATCAACCGCATTCACCTTCACTTTTTATACGGTATAATATATAATTAATTTATGACTAATTAATTTAATTAATTTATAGTTAATATCTTTGTTAAATTTTGTTAATTATAACTGTTAATTGATATACCTGGCTTTGCTCCGGATTAAAGTGTTTTCATGTTTAATATTTTTATTGTAAAAATTACTATTGTATAAATATTATAATACACAAATTACTTTTCTGATCTAAAACGCTTTTAATTAAAATGAGAATATGAATTGAACCAGACAATTTTTAAAAACATCCGTTTTCTTCATACGTTCTTATTTGTTATATAGGTACTTCAAATTTTGTTAACAATTACTAAAGTCAATGAAAGGTTTTAATGAATATTTTGAAACAATTAAATTAACTATTTAATTATTCATTAATTTAAAGCGTGAAAATAAATCAATAACTGGTCCCGATATAAATTGTTAAATCGTCTACTTTTAAAATTTGCTTTTAGCATTCTTCCTTCTGGAAACAGTTCTTCGTATTATTTTTGATCAACAAGAATATTGTTACGAATTCAGTTTAAAATTAATTTTGAAAAAAATATTAAAATGAGAGAAACAAATTTATGGAAATGAAAGACATCGCGGAAAAACGCCTTGCTTAATTTTTAATTAAGTGAAATTTTAAGCATCTTTTAGGCTTTGAAAAGTTGAAGGTGACCTTTCTCTTTTCTTAAATAAAGAGTTTGAAAAGTTTGATTGAGATCAGTCCAGTGGTTTAGGAGGAGATGTGGAACATACATACATAGCCACAGTGACTTTTATTTAAATTAATATAATTATTATATAATCATAACATAAAGATTGCTTGAAAAGGGATCATAAAGAAAGAAAAAGGGAAATCATAAAGAAAGCTTGCCGAAAAGGGATTTTTAAGCCATAAAAAAGGTTTTAGTGGAGTTTTGTAACAATTAATTTTTTAACTTTAACTAAGTAGATAGTTAATTTTAATTAATCAAATAATTTTAATCGTTAATTTGATAATAGGTTTTTTTGACAGAATACTTTAATTTGATATTTAATTAAACATGGCGGGACCATGATTTGTTTAATAAAATCAATATAAAGTAGCCAAAAATAAGAGTAATTAAATAAGAGTCCCCTTTATCCTTTTTGCTATTGAAAAATATTTGCTTAACTTTAAAATTGTTTGGGATTTTCTGCCTGAGTATTTGGTTTTAACCGTCGATGGAGATTTAAATTTGCTGTTCAAATTGGCTGCATTCATATCCTATGCTTTAAAAACACGTATTCAATTTGCCACTCACAATGTTTAATAATTTTTATTCTCTTATATATTAAGAATTTAGTGGCTATTATCTCTGTAACCAAGGGGTTCTCTAAATGAGCCCATTTTAGTAGTGTTTAAGTGTATCATGTCATGTGGTTTTACCATATGACAAAGTAATGTCCGCACAATTATATTGTAACCTAGATTAAATAAATTAATTTTTAAATCTAGAGTCCTTCTTCATTCGTGCCAAGAGTCAATTTCTTGCTACTGTTTCAGATAGGCTGGCTTAATGTTATCTAGGAGATATTTGCACTGCTGAGATGTTTATTTCTTTATGATTCCTACCTGTTGAATGATTATGTGTTGAGATATAAAAAAATCGACCAATGTACTGACCGATAAATCTATCATAACTTTTTGAAATGAAAAATGGAATGATAAAACCTTGATATAGCAAAAAATAAAATGACTTGAAAACACACAGAATCACAGCGTAGATACTGCAATGTGTAGAAACAATAAAGTCATTGGCTATGTCTGTATTGATCAATATGTAATATTTCATGACTTTTGTAACATTAACGTAAAGGAATCTACCTTTGCCTTCAAGCTTGCCGAAAAGGGATTTTGTTTTTGATATTTTGCTCTAAAATTGTCGACACCATACTTCATGGAATACCAAAATTTGCAAAAAAAATCGATTTTTGTTTTCATGGATCTATTTAGGAGTTTATCTGACATGAAATTCCCCGATGACTTTTTCCTGTTTAACACTAACATTCATTATAATTGAATTTTGGTACGATGAATATAAATTAGAATACTAATCTTGTAGAAATATTAAAACCTTCAAATATTATAGAAATATTAAAATCTTCAAATATTATAGAAATATTAAAATCTTCAAATATTATAGAAATATTAAAATCTTCAAAGCAGACGATAGGTGCGTACAAACTTTTTATTTCCCAAAATGGGAAAACACTGGACTAGAAATGGAATAAATAAGGTCTGGCCTGTCCAAACAAGATGCACCCCCACAAACTGATTGTGAATAATTTTAAATATTCGATTTCAATGCATCAAGTTTCTATCAAATACTTATCATAAAATTAATGGTTTTTATTCTGTGCAACCATTAATCTTGTGATGCACAATGGGAATGCACACAGGTTGGAAAAGCTTAATTTGTCATATTTTCAGAAGCGGTTCAAATGTAGGCACAGGCCGCGGTGGCCTAGTGGTAAGGTCTCGGCTTTGGGGCCGGAGGGTTCCAGGTTCGAAACCCGATTCCACTGAAGATCCGCCGTGTATGGGGCCTGTTGCACATTAAATCATACGTAATGGCCAATCGTCCTCCCGTTGGTGTGGCGTGGAAGTTTGGAGAAGTGGTGCCAGCTCAGGTGTCGTCCTCGTCATCTGACCACGGTTCAAAATTACGAGGCCCGCCCCAAAATGGCCCTTGCTCCAGAACGGGACGTTAATATAACCAAACCAATCGAATATAGGCACAGAGAAGATGCAGCACCCCCAACCTTTTTAGTGCATAAATTTAGTCACTAATTTATTTAATTTTGAGCATAATATTTAAATCCGTCTGTAATTTAACATTTCCCTTTTAGCACTTTCAGTATTCGGAGGAGGAAGTCAGGTGGAAAGGGCACGCCTTTCTTTGTTGCATAGAGATCAATTTCCTTTAGCCCCGATTCCCTTCTGCTGCGACCGCGGTGGCCTAGTGGTAAGGTCCCAGCTTCGGGGCCGGGGGCTCCAGGCTCAAAACCCGATTCCATTGAAGGTCCGCCGTGTATGTGGTCAAGGGGCCCCTGGAGGGCTTGACCACATACCCGGCGGACATAGATACACGGCGGACATAGACACGGGCTAAATCTGGCGTCATGAGTCACATGTTCCACAGTGCGGAAGCTTGGAGAGGGTATGCCAGCTCGAGTGTTGTCCTCTTCGTGTGTCTGAGGCTCAAAATTACGAGGTCCCACACAAAAAACCCTAGTGTTGCTTCTAAATGGAACTTAAATATAACTAAACCAAACTTCCATCTGCCGTTCTGTTAAGAGTGCTCTTTTTTCATACCCAATACACACGGTTTGAACGGAGAAAGGATTGTTGAAAGCACAGTCCTATGGAAGTTAGAAACGGTGTTTTAAGCGTTTTTCTACTGTGGAAAATATTTAGCGAGTCTAAAATTTGGAAATAAATAAGAAAATGGAAGATAATTTCTAACATAAAAAATTAATTAAAAAATATTATACTGTAAAAATTGTCTTGTAAATAATTTCCGTACAAGCGTGTTTAGTTTAACTACACATGTATGTTTATAACCTAGCTTAGTTGAATTTTTTTTACTAAACACCTACCGACATCGAGTCAAAATAATAATTATTAACTTTCATTAACTAGTCATTAATTTATTCAAAATTAATTTCAAAAAGGCAAAATTTAAGTTAAACAGAAATGCATCAATGATTAGTGTGGTATTATGTATTAATTGAAGAACCCTCACGGTTGCATTATACGTGTCGCTACTGTTTATATTAAAAATATTTAAAACAAAGCTTTATAATGAAACTTTGTTAATTTATATATAAGGGTTCCTGTAACGCGATTCTTCTAACACATATTGCAAAGACGGTTGCAAACTGAGTACTGACTAACTGCGACTGAAGCAATTTTCATTTTAAAAAATGCGTGCGAGAAATTACTTCACAATTTCCAAAATCTTTGCAAGCATAAAATGCACTTTTTCAAAGTTTAGAGACAATGAACGAAATGAAAAATAGTTACTATACAGATAGGAGTATAAAATAGAGACACAGAAGCTTATAACTAAAAATAATGGGTAAAATTTGTCCAATACTTTTTTCTTTGTGTGCATGGTGAAAGCTTACACAGTAAAGCACCGCTTATACGTCTTTTAAGGGAATTATGCAAAACTATGTTTAAATAAAAAGATTTATAATCGAAATTTTAATAAACAACTTTGTTTATTACAAATTTAATGCTACTAAGGGAAATTCATTTAAAAGTATTATTTTTTAATTTTTTAAGATAGTTCTAGTGTAATAATACTACATAGCAGGGAAATCAATTAAATTTTAAAATTAAACATTTTTCATAAAAGTGAGAAAAATCATACCTTTATTGCATATCTAATATACTTTTTCATACGATTTGTGCGTTTGCAGGTAGGCGTGTAATTAAAAAAAACTTCAATAGTCGTGGATGTGCTGATTGCCAGTAAGTGTTAAGTATATCTTTATGAATCAAATTAATTTCATCGAATTTTTTTTTCTTTTCAATAAAGGAATAAGTTCGAAGTTTTTCAATGGAGTCCATTGAGTCTTTAAAGGAAGGTGGAATAATTTCATCATCGCTTAAATTTAGCACCAGGCAATTTGTCTTCTATTAATTCATCGATTGAGAATAATTTTGAAATCATGGTATCTATTACAGTTCACATACTAGAAAAGAGGAAAATTTCACATTTTAGAATGGGGAAAACGACTTATAACCGAAGCTTTGCGTCGTATAAGAGGAGTACATTATCATTACAATGAGCACGAATGAATCGGAATTGTAAAGAAATGACGTATAAACGAGAAACGTATCAACGGTGCTTTAGTGTATATTATTTAACTTGTGAAAAACTGAAATTGCATGCAGAGCAGAGTTAAGTATGGTTGAGAGTATATAATTTTAGTAAACAATTTCACATTTCCCATATTTTCTTACATAAAAATTTTATCGTTATTATGCTGCTTATCATCAACTTCTATTCTAATTTTCGAGGCACTTTTTACTAGCCATTTTTGCTCTATTAATCTGTTTAAATAGAACACAAATTTAAAACGCAACTGGTACTGATCCGAAAAACTCTAATCCCCAGAAAAGAAGTTACGAAATAGGCTTACCTCACTATTTTATACGCATTAATTCGAATAAAAAGTTTCCATATCTCGGTAACAAAGCCGGAGAAGCATCAAGGAATGATCAATATTTACTTCCCAATCACTCGTCGCTATAGTTTTATAGCTCCGAATGTGATATAATTACGCCGTTTTCGCATCGAATCTCGCCCTTAATCGTTCAGTAAATACAGCATCAGAATCATTAAGCTCTCGTGGTCCATGTAAAGAAAGCAATAAATCAAACTAATAACCAGCAGGCTACGAAAAGATGAATTTCTGTCTTTTTTTCCTATCATCACACGAGCCATACATCGAGTCATCGCACCTGTTACGTGACCATCATCACATCGGCTACACTTCAAGCTCTGATTTGAATGGGCAGCTTCTACGGAAAGGTCACTTCCATCGGCAATGGAGAATGGGGTAAGAAAGTAAAACAAAACAAAAATACAACCGCACTCAAACGAAACAAACAAGAAAGAAATGTATCAACAATAAAATAACGGCCTGCAGTGAGATAGCGTTGTCAAACTTCCTCGCAGGTAATGTTGAATGAATCAGGAAGAAATGCTGAATATCGTGTTAAATGAGGTAAGGGTTTTTTTCTTTTATTTCTTTTTCCGCCGCAGAAGATTTCTTGATTGAAAGGTGAATGCCGGACTATTGTTTACTGATGTTAAGAAAGTAAAAGTACAGACGCTAGTAGTAAAAGTTCGTGTTAGGTTAAGTTACAAAATAGCTGCCGAGATTATGTCTGTTAAGTGCAGAAGACCTTTCTCACTTTGTTTGAAGTTTACAGACCAGAAAGGCTCTTGATTTATGTAGGTTTATTTAAGTAAGTGGGTTAGATGAACTCTAATCAAACAGTTCTGTTCTTTTAGAAAGTGAATTTTAGGAGCAAACACTATATCGTAGCGTTGCTAGGCGGATTGCTAGTTTGAGTTTGGTTTGGTTAATGGAGCTTTAAGGTTCAAAAACTTTTTGTACAAGTTGCACCAATAAAAGCTACTTCTGCATAATAAAATCCAAATAAGTTTAATTGCAAATTCAATTATATATCCGCCTAAGAAATATACATGTCAAATAATCAAACATAAAATTTGGAGATCGGGTATTTAAAAAGAAAGGCTAAGTCATAAAACCGTGAAATGTCTGTAGATTGGTCAATAAACCCTTGAAAACAACAATCAAATAATTAAGATAAGTCATGAAAATAAAATAAATCCTAAATCTGTATGCATCTAAACCTATTAGCGCAACATATTCTATCATATCTGTACGATGTTCCTACAGTATTTTGAATGCCGCTAAACGTCGTAGACATATCGCATGAATATTATAAAGCATCTTGTGCTAAGCTATTGGTATTCACATTATATTAAATAATAAACTAAAATCTCTTAATCATTATTCAAAGCAAAAAATAATTTATATCACCTACGTCAACTAATATATTTTACGATGGTTAACTTAACCCATCAACTTATGCAGTGTCGTAATATGAAGTTATAATCTTTTCACTCACTTTGACGATACATGTGTAGCAAAAAGTAGAATTTGCTGACTTAGATTGAATAACAAAACTGCGAATTTCACACTATCAGTACTTTATTCTGTGTAAATACTACATCTATAACCAGATACAGAAAATCAAAAAGTTGGCTATAACAACACTGAAACAGGGAAGGACTGACTGGGCGTGATTTCACTAAGAAATTTAAAAGAAATATAGGTTATAGAGAACTTATGAAACAGTTTATAGAGCATAATTTTAAATGGAAGAAATAAATAATAATGAAAACAAAAATTAAAAGAAAGTTTAGTACACTATAGTTAAATTTTGAATACAATATAAAGAGGTGAACCATAATCAATACAAAAGAGTTGAGATTATTTAGGATAAATTTTTTGGTTAATTTTCCATTGATCCTCCTTTCAATCTTATCAAATTCCATTTTAGAAAATCTTTTAAACATTTAAATTTTTCAAAAATATGTTGAACAGCGATATTAGAGTCTACAACATAGCGATGAAAAATGTTTCAGATCAACTTGAAAAAGAAGATGGAATATATTGTATTACAGAAAAAAAATACATTATTATATTCAAATTAGTAATCAATACGTGAAATGCCAGCATTTTGAATCACGTAATAACTAAAACATATACTGGTGTCCAAAAATAATGCACCATTTTGAAAATGCTACAAAATTGGAGTTAATATGGATACTATAGTTCGCAATCAGTTGCTGAGAATCGTGGGACGTACTATCGTCGGAGCTCACATTTTACAATGAAGATTCGGTCCTCAGGGCAATTAGGGGACTGTCTAAAAATTGATGAAGACGAAAATTATTTTGCCCACCCCACTTCGCAGAAAGCTGATAACGAGATGAAACTTTCACCAATAGTTTTGTTTTTTGTGCATAATATTTACATGAATTTTCGTTAACGCAGCACAAATATTCGGGAAGATATAAAGGTTTTCTTAAAAACTCCCAAATTTTTCCGTCTGTTTTTTGCTTGTAACATGTAGAGTTTTCTGTTATATAAGACGAAACTAACAGAAAAATGACAATATGTTAGAGAAGCATTGTGTAAAAATTTGGAAAAAAATTGAATATTAGAGAAAATATGAGTAGTTGTAGTAAATAATTTTTTACTGTGTGCATGCGCGAGACATAACGATATTTTTTCTTTCATAACGTCGAAGCCAGATATGTAGAGCAACTAATAAAGTAATAACAGTAATCTTGAATTTTATGAAAGTTGAATATTCTGAATACTCATGTATACTCATAAGTTAAATAAATAATTTAAATTTCATTTCAATGGTAACTATTCAAAGATTCTTGTTTGATAAATTTCAATTTGTGCATGGTCCCTCGTCATTAAGCCTCTCTTGGAAAGTATCGAAATTCAACAAGTTGCAAGGCTGATATCTTTCTAAATCTTAATGATATTTGACTGAAATGTTTACACAAGTTGCTCTACATATCTGGCTTTGATTTTATGAAAGAAAAATTACGCATGTCTAGCGCATGCGCAGTAAAAAACTATTTACTACAACTACTCATATTTTCAATAATATTCAAAACTTTTTTTTCTAAGTTTTTACACAATGCTTCTCTAATATATTGTCATTTTTTCTGTAAGTTTCGTGTAACATAACAGAAACCTCTGCATGTTACAAGCAAAAACAGGCGGTAAAATTGGGTCTTTTTAAGAAAACCTTTATATCTATGCACATCAAACGCAACCATTTCAGAAAGTTCCGTCTCGTTATCAGCTTTATGTGAAGCGGGGTTGTCAAAATAATTTTCGTCTTCATCAATTTGTAGGCGGTCCCCTAATTACCCTCAGGACCGCATCTTCACTGTAAAATGTGAGCTCCGACGATAGTATGTCCCAAGATTCTTAGCAACTGATTGTGAACCATAGTATCCATATTAACTCAAATTTTGTAGCATCTTCAAAATGGTGCATTATTTTTGAACACCAGTGTATATTTAAAAGGGGGGAAAATGTGATTCCAATTTTTTCAGATCGCTATTCCAAATTCCACAAATATGCACATTTCACAGTTTTTTAATCTTTCGATTCACATAACACGACCCTACTCCCAAACCGCATGTCAATGTTCCTCTTATTTTAATTTCTTTGAAAAGAAATCACTAAATCACATACTTGAGTATCGCTTCCAAGAATTTTCTTGTGAAAAAGAATCGTGGATACTTCTGTGGATAGAAGAGAAATGCTTTCTGATAAATTACTTTTTAGAAAAAATGAATGATTTTGAAGTAATTTGTGATTCTCTGATTTCTGTTAAACATGAAATGATAAATGCTAATTGGGGCTCACTATAAAGAGATTATCATCTATAATTTTTTTTGAGGAACAAAATTTCTTGTTATTTTGAGTGCATTATTCTTTCTATATAAACTCTTTTTATTTATTGTTTCATTTATACGCATGCTTGTTCTTTTCTCTTTTTCGTTTCTTTCTTACCCACCTCCTAAATTTATTTCTGCTTTAATTTTTCAAATGTTTTATCTATGAATCATTAATATTTTAATCAATTTGCAAAACAAACGTTTTGCAATGTTCGTTTTTAAATACAGTCAACGCTCGTTATAATGACCCTCTGCGTCCCACAGCAAAAGGTCTTTATAACGAGTGGTCACTATAGTGGATATAATTAAAAAATATACACATTCACGCTCAGCAGTTCCGTAAAAATAGGCTATTTTTAAGAGATTCCAACTTAATACTCAACTTATTTTTTATCATTGGTATTAAAAATAAAATTTTATCAATTAAAAATATATTTCTAAAACATATTTTAAAGTAGAAAATAAAGGGTGTTATATACTTACAAAACATTTATTTTCTAAAAAAAAAAAAATCACAAATGATTGTTTGTCTTTTCTGCATATGTGCTTTTTGCAAAACATTATTTTCCATTTCAGTTAAAGATGATAAATAATGTTCTGCCTTTCAAAAAAAAAACATTTTAAAGTCTCAATAGCACTTAAAACACTTTTTTAAATTCTAGGCTTCTAATTTCCGCGCTGTGGTGAGTGGTTATTTTCCCCCCCCCCCCCCGTCAAAGTTGGACTGTAACACGAAGACTCTACATCTACGAAGCTTGGCAATATAATAATCAAGGTCATTTACGTTTAGAAACATGTTCTTTTTGGAAAAATACCGGGAAGAGTGGTCGCTGAATGCGGACGTTGTATTGGGATTAGACGACACTGTACGGTCGTTATACCGGAAGTAAAATAGCATAGCGCACAGGGAAACACAGTTGGGGATTTTATCACTGGTCGTTATAATGGAATGGTCTTTATAATGTGTGGTCGTTATAAAGAGCGTCGACTGTTTTGCACTTTTCATTTTTAAATCTAAGATGATGTTATAGTCATTTTTTCCGAGGTCTTAAAGACAGAAGTCGCCGAGTGGTAAAATCTTGTATCCGGGTCGGAGGATTGCAAGCTCCCAAATTCAACAAAGATCCGCCGTTTATGTGGCCCTGATGTACATTAAATCTGTTGTCATAGGTCAGATCTTCTCGTGTTGGTGTGGCTTGGAAGTTTCGAGAGTGGAGTGTGCATCAAGTGCTTCCTTCGTGATCTGAACACGGTGCAATATTACGATTTCCGCCCTAGAACCACCCTTAAGTAGCTTTAATGCAAGATATAAATTTAACTAAACTGAACTATTTCAGATCTTGAATATTTTGTCTTGCCCGTCTTGTATTTCAGAGAATATATTGCTAAAACAACTTCATTCCCATTAACCTTATTAAATCAGTCAAAATTGCATTGATTTTAAATAAACTTGTATATATTTAGAACACTTGAGTTTTGAACAAAGCAGTCCTTCCTGGTAAAAAGGGCAAATAAGAATTAAAACTGAAATAAAACCTTAATTTAAGGCGTAAAATTGCACTTTATTTGCAGAACTCGCATAATAATAACTAGTAATTTGACCTGTCCTTACGGACATAGAAATATCGAGCCACTGACAGTTGCGAAGAACGTCAGAAAATTCAAGTACAAAATTTCATCACAAAGTGCACTGCTTCATAGGAAAAAAAGTTTAAAATAACCAACACAATTTCTCACAATTTCAAATTCCTATACGCGATTTCAAACTTTCCTAAACACAAAATCTTGATTAATTACCAAATAACATAAATTAAAATACAATCCTAAGGGAAAATAAAGAGAAAAAAAGAAAGCTTAAAAAAATACATATATACAGGAAACCACAAGTTAAAATCTAAACATGCAACACACTGCATCACAAGAAAAATTCTAAATCAACCTATACACAATTTCTTATCACAGTTTCAAATTTTCCTATACATAATTTCAAACTGTCCATATACACAATTTCTTGAATAGTAACTAAATTACATTAAAATAAAAAATAATAATAATAAAGAAAATAATAATAAGAAGAAGAAAAAATGAAAAGAATATAGGAAGCCACAAATTAAAACGGTACCAAACAACAAATCAAAAATAAACAAACAACACAGTTGCGGCTAGTAAACAGGTGCGAGTATTTACAAAACAAAATAGTTAAAACATAGAAAAAATGCACATTTATAAAAGACATTTAAAATATATATATATATATATATATATATATATAATAAAAAATACGTATATAAATGGGGGATTCCCAAATGAAGAGTTTTAAAAAGTCCCAATCTCCCTCCATAATTTTCTTTCCATTTAAATTACATTTTCCATCTCTTGGGCTAGAATATACAGGGTGTTCATTAATTATTGTCGGGGTTTCCGTACCTCATAACTTTCGAATAAAAAATATTACGCAAAAACCGATTACGTATTCGTAAATTACAACTCAAAGAATTTCATTAATGATATTAAAAAGCTTAATGAATTTGCACATGGCTGCCCTTCGTGGCTCGTAACACATCGAGACGAAATTCGATTTCCCTCCAAGCGTTCTCCAGCATTTGTGGGGTAACATTTTGGATCGCAGTAACAATTCTGCGCTTCAATTCATCAAGGGAGGGCACAGGGGTAATGTACACAATGTTCTTGACAAACCCCCAAACCAAATTTAGTTTCGAAAAACCACAATACACACATTGCTTTTTCTTGCACGGTCGCCATTTTTATTTATGACGTCATAATTACCCAGACTGCAAATGCGCTAAGATCGCATTGTTGCCACGTAAAATTATTTGAGTTGTAATTTACGAATACGTAATCGGTTTTTGCGTAATATTTTTTATTCGAAAGTTATGAGGTACGGAAACCCCGACAATAATTAATGAACACCCTGTATTTAACAATCAGTTTCATACCTTTTCTTGATTGGCTGTCCTACAAAAGTTCTTTATTGGAACTGCCGTTTATTTTAAGTAAGTGTCTCTGAAGTCTTGCCATGCATCACATTTAAGGATAGTATGTTCCACAGTTCCTTCATCTTTTCCGCAGAAGCACCAGGGACACTTCTCGAAGAATTTGTTTTGATAGCTTTTAAATGCTCCGTGGGCTGTGATGATCTGATTTAAGTAAAAATCACCTAACACTCTTTTTTCATGAACCTTGTCAAGTAATTTTTAACCTGTTTACCTTTACTTGAATGATCCTACAAAATTTGCCAGTTTTGCCTGATATTTTTTCTCGTTTCCGTTTTTCTCTGCTGTTTGGTCTTGCAAAAATAAAATCGATATCTTGTTTTTCAGTGGATTTCTTAGCAAAGTAATCGACTCTTTCATTTCCTTTGTTACCAGCATGAGCCTTAGTCCACCAAAGCAGAACGTTACTGTTAGTATCTTGCAAACTATTTTTAATTAATAAAATATTACTTCCATTTCAAAGCTTCCTGAAAAAGATTCATGCCAAATTACTAACCATAGTGCTGTTGTGAATTTCTATCCAGTCAATACAAGGCATCGATTTCCATTTGTGGTAAAACATTTAAAGAATGTGGTTTGGAATGTTAAAACTTTAAAAGGAATGTTGCAATTGCTTTCACGACAATTCAGTTCCCCCTACACTCTGAACATTCGCTTGACGAAATCATATCGCTAGTAAAACGATGCAATTATATTTTTCTATTTGATTTGAGGGAGTTTAAAGTTACGATTACACTGCAGCTTTTGTTACGGATTATTTGCTCCGTTATTTCGGTTGAGTGGAAAGAGAGATTCGATTTATTTCATTACAAACCCATTTCTTTCGTACCACTTTCAGTTAGGAGCGTTTTTTTTTTTCATTCAATTATATTTTTTAGAAAAGAAAACACTTATCGGAAAAATAGGGAGAAAAATGATGCAATTATCGAATCTAACAAAATCATTTAATGGGAGGTTTTGATGTTTGTTGTTTGTGGCTTTGTCATTTCTTTAACAGCTGTGACGTAAATATCTATTAAATCAATTAATGGTTAGCGTTTTATGATCGACGATTAAATAAACTAGTTTAATAGCCAGTCATAAAGCATTAAAAAGTTCTGATTTGCAACCCAAATGCAAGATACTCGTAATTAGAATTGAAATGTCATTTTAACTATCATGTTTAAATGTCAGAAATACCTTATCAGTTAGATGAAGAAAAAAGCAGTTTAAGTAACGGATTTAATTCCCGTGACGTCACAGACATATGTCAAACCTAATTACGTATGTCCTCTAACACTAATGGCACGTAGTATTATGCTGCACTGTAACATCTAGTCCTTCTTCCTCCAGCAAAATACGCAATTTATTCCAAAATTAATTTAAAAAACGCACTTTTTACCTATCGCTTGAGCATGAATTGACTCCATACCTCTTCAATGAATCGAAGATGTACCGTATCAAAATTTACTATCGGAAGAAAACGGGCAACAACTAAATGACCGGAAGTTCCGTTCTTAGAGGAACACCAAAGGACCACTCGTCCAATAAGGAGGAGGTCCCCTTCATCCTTCCCACAATACATTAAACAAGATAAAATAAGACCCCCCCACCCTGAAACACAAAACAAAAAAGTAAAGTAAAGGTGCTGTAAAGAGATAAAATGCAATGAATGTGGGAATTTGTTCAAAGTATATGTTCTGTGTGTAGGACTTTATGATGTGATGATATGATATAAATTAGGTTTACTACAATTATGCTAAGTGTCATTATTACTGGAAGATACATTATTATATTATTATTTATAAAGATTAGACAGGGAAATATATTATTATTAAGGATAGCTGCAGATAATTATATAGCAAGTTTCGAATTGAGTAACTAAATAGTAATTAAGTTAAGATTACTACAATTATGCGAAGTGTCATTATTATTGGAAGATACAAATAAAATAAGTTAAGGTATCTGACTACGCCTAAAAGACGGTTTTGGGTCGAAATTCACAATTGTTTATGGTTTTCCTTTAAAGCCCATTTATTTAGCTTTCTAAAACTGGGTTTATTTTATTTTTACGCTGAATAGAAACGGAGATCTTTTATAAAACAGGTAGCTAAAAACGAAACTGGAAGTTGACTGTTTTCCCGCGCACTGAAGTATAAATTAATTTTCTTTTTATTTATTTCAATTAATTATATACTCTATTTGCAACCCATGTCAATTTGAATTAGATTTTGAGTTTCAACAAACTACTATGGACATTTTTGCCAAAATGCACATTTGTGGAGTTACAAAATTCCCATTTTAGGACATCGATAGCTGAATTTTTGTTTAATGTTTGATTTTATGGTCTTAAAAGAGTATTTCATGAACTGGGAATAATTCCTGGCCAATATATGCATTGAAATAATATCTTAGCCTCGATAACCATAGTATCGTCACTTCTAAGAGACAGTCTTTGGCAGGAACAAACCAGTGGGAGTGGCCTCCCCTAAACTTTCTCGTATACTTCTCAAAAATTTGTCATTTTCCCTCCCCCTTCGTGGATAAAATATTCGAACCTACTGTAACCCAGAATGCAATGACTATCAGAAGGTTTTTCATTGTAGATAATGGCGATTGTAAAATATTTAGGTGAAGAATAAAATTCAAAGAGATGCGTTTGTGTTAAAACTTAGCAATATTTATTTTCTCTCACACTCTAGCAAGCTCCGCTAATGCAAGGTCGTGACAGAGCAGGAGAGAATGACCTCGTTGGCTATCACTGAATTGCTTGCTCATGCGCAGAGATTACTTCTAGAACGCAAGTAAAAAAATTGAATATGCAATTTGAAAGCCTTTTTTTTAACCGATTGAAACGAAATTTGGGCAGATCTATAATTAATGCTAGCAACCGTCATACCAATTTTTATTTATCTTATCCAAAGAGTTTAGGAGATATAATTTTTACAAGTATGCGATTATACAGTCTGACAGACAGCCAACCCTTTGACGGATTTGGTCCAAACTTTTATACGGACCTACATTTATGACGATAAAACTGTGTACCAAATTGTATCTACCTAGCTATTCAAGTTTTGAATTATAGTGTTCACATAAACGCGGACAAACAGACAGACTTCCCGTAGACGGAATTTGTCCAAAATTTGAGAGGAACCTACAAATTATGTGTCAAGATCACATACCAAATTTTATCCCCGTAGCTTTAATAGTTTTCGAGTTATCGTGTTCACAGACACACAGAAAGACATAATTCCAAATTGTGTGTGTTTTTCGGACTCAGGGAGGTCTAAAACGTGGAGATTCCTCAAAATCTCGAGTTCGAATTTTTTGACGATTACAATACTTTCTCTTTGTATACTTCGTATACGAGAAAGTAAAAACGCTAGAAAAAATTTACGAGCTCTCAGAATGAAAAAATGTGATAAGATTCTGATTAAAGAATGCATATCTTACAAATGTGGCAAATTTTAAAAAAGTTTTAAAAAAATTATTTTTAATGAAAAGCGGATTAAAACTTTAAATGCCTTTTTTGAAAAACTTATATTTTTCAAAAGTTACTTACGCAAAACACGATATCTCAAAAATTTATCTATAGATTTCCTTGAAATTTTGTATATATATAGTCTTAAGTGTAGTAAAGGCAATGAACTAGAGATATAGTTTTGAGATCAATAGTTTTTGATTTAGAGCTGCTTAATGTTGATTATACCTATGAATTTTGTGAAATTTTGAATAAGAGAATACTCGACTTGCCATAACTTCCCTGTTCATGCAAGTATTTCTTACATCTTAGTTCATTGCCTTCACCATAGCTGTAAATGTGCTGCGTATAGAATTGATTTGAATATATGGATTACAATTTCTGCTAGAGTGTTTTGCTTTTTGCTCTAATTTTCCCCCTAAATTATCCCATTTTACTGAATCTCAAGTGACATAAAATTTCCTGACTGATATTAATCATTGTTTTGAATCATGTTGAATCAGAAAATGAACTGAAATTGCACATTAAAGCGCTTTTTCAAAAATTCGTTCCCACAAGTAGTCAGATACAGATTACTACAATTATGCGAAATTTCATTATTATTGGAAGATATATCTATAATAGAATTATCCAGAAATTTCGGTAACGCTGGGCGGAGTTTAAAATAGCCTCGCCCCTTTTGTCTGCTTCATTATTGAACGAGCGAATCGGATGATCGTTTAAGAATATTACCTCAGCTTTCAACAATGAAAGAGAAACGCGCCATTAAATATTTGTTACAACAATGAAAACGGATTGAATTGCGTTGCAACAATGAAAAGTATTGTTATCAATTATGCCAAAAAATATATTTAAAAATTTATTAAAATTAGAGAAAAATTGTAGAGCAATTTAATTGATATCATTAAAAAAGTAATTCTTTTGTACTTTCAGATGACGTAAAAATCATTTTTGAGCTATAATATTTTCGGAAGTTAGTCCAAATTTTTCTTAATTTTTAATTAATCAAAATTCTAGTTAAAATTTTGAAAAAAAGGCTCCTAGGTGCACATTCCCATCGTCCATAGTTTGTTTGCGCCAAATTTCATAGCTCCAGGTCCAGCGGTCTACCCTGTAGAACGCCAACAAACACATTCTCTTTAGTTGTTAGTAGAGATTTAGTAATGCATTTTTTCTTTCTGTTAATGGATTTTGCATTATTTTTACTCGGATATAAGGAAAGTAATCGTTAAATGTAAAGTTATTAACAAAACAAAAGTTATTGCCAATTGATTCAGAACAATCCTGTTTTTTATTTATTATTATTATTTTTTCATTTATTTCTTAAGCACTCTGTCAATGTGCATATGACTTTGTATTACATCTTCCGTGAGTAAATCTGTTACAATCAGTTCTGATGCTAAAAAACCGTCTTAGACGGGCACAAATCTTCTAGTGTGAAATAATGTGATCAATCGAACAATGATTGAATGAATGGAATCAATTACTGTGGCGTCACAGTCATGTGACAAACGTAATCGCACATACGATCTGACATCAAAATACACGATGTCTTATGTTCCCTCACTGGTGTGGTGTGGAAGTTCGGAGAGGATTGTCAGCTCTGGTACCGGTCTCGTCATCTGACATCAAAATACACGATGTCTTATGTTCGCTCACTGGTGTGGCGGGGAAGTTGGGAGAGGATTGTCAGCTCTGACACCTGTCTCGTCATCTGACATCAAAATACACGATGTCTTATGTTCCCTCACTGGTGTGGCGTGGAAGTTCGGAGAGGTTTGTCATCTCTGGTACCGGTCTCGTCATCTGACATCAAAATACACTATGTCTTATGTTCCCTCACTGGTCTGGCGTGGAAGGTCGGAGAGAATTGTCAGCTCTGGTACCGACCTCGTCATCTGACCGCAGTTCAAAATTATGATATCCGTTTTAGGAAATAGCCCTCCTGTTGCTTTAAAACTGGGCGCTAATTTAACTAAACTAAACTATACATGCTATCTTTCGCTTTAACTCCTGCTAGATGCGCAAATGATTACAAAATTTAATTGATGCAGCACATTTGAGATCCACCACCTGGACATGAATTTATTTCGTTGAATTAAACTTTTTAAAAATACAACATTACACAAATATGGGCGAGCATCATACTTGTCGTCATAGAAGAATAATAAAATAATACGAACACCTCTGTAAAAGTAAGCCGCATTTCATAAGTGCATTATCCCAGCTAAAAAAAATCTGCAGAAAAGTTTTCTTAAAGATTTCTGCAGATTTTTTGAAGACAGAAAAAATTTGCTTTTTTTCTTCAATTTAATCTGCAGAAAATCTGCAGAAAATTTTCTTATTATATTTTTCTCTAAATATTCTGCAGATTTTGTAAGACAGCAAAAAATCTGCCTTTTTTTCTTCAATTTAATCTGCATAAAATCTTCCAAAAAATTTTTTATTTTTTTTCTTTAAATATCCAGTAGATTTTTTAAGACTTTGCATTTTGTCTTCAATTCAATTTGCAGTTATTTAGCAGATTTTCACAAAATCATTAAACTTGACCAATATGTGTTGATTTTTTGAAGATTTAACTGCAATTCCATAATATCTATATTTCTCTAAATACATATTTTTCACCATATTCTCTAATATTGTAGCTTTATTTTCCAAACGATATAAAACAAAATTAGAATGTAATTATCATTATTGTTTCATTCTACAGCAGACAGGAGTTTCAAAAAATTTCCCAATCGAAAATTGTCTTAGGCACTAAAATTTTTAAATATGCCACTGAAAAAATGAATTCTAAATTAATCTTTAAAATAAATATTTGTGGTTTTACCATTTTAAACTTTTCCCCCATAATTTAATTAATTTCCAATTAGTTTTCCAACTGTCTTTCTGACTAGCTATTTTCCTCCAAAAAGAAAGGAAAAGTGGAGCTTGCGCCCTTTGGATGGAGAGAAGGCTTACCAGAAAGATAGAAGATGAAAACGAATTTATTGAAACAGAGAATCTAAATTATTGAACAAAACTATTACTATTCTCATCTGTTACTCATCTCTACGACTTTGAAACGCGTATTCTGACCTTGGGTGATTTTTACACCACTAGAGGGTGCCACGAGAGCTATGGTGACGCTAAAACTCAAATAGATTAATTTATCCCCATCTCGTGTATTCCGGCGAGGCGTTGTGGTTAGCGTTCCTGCCTGCCAACTATAGGAACGCGGGTTCGAATCCCGGAGAGGATGAGCTTGAAGCCTTGTCACAATCTGAATCGGTATCGTGCAAGTAAGCTGTGTCACAACTTAGATTAATGAAATTAATAGTTAAACTTTGACTGTAGAAAAATCTGCCGAAAATCTGAAGGTATTTGGAACATATATTTTTACTTTCTCGTATACGAAGAGAAAGTATTGTAATCGTCAAAAAAATTCGAACTCGAGATTTTGACGAATCTCCACGATTTAGAACTCCCTGAGTCCGAAAACAATTTTGGAATTATGTCTGTCTGTGTGTCTGTGAACACGATAACTCGAAAACTATTAGAGATACAGGGATGAAATTTGGTATGTGAACTTGACACATAATTTGTAGGTTTCTTTCAAATTTTGGACACAATCCGTCCACGGGAAGTCTGTCTTTCTGTCTGTCCGCCTTCATGTGAACACTATAACTCAAAAACTTGAATAGCTAGATGGATAACATTTGGTACACTGTTTTATCATCATGAATGTAGGTCCGTATCAAAGTTTGGACGAAATCCGTCGAAGGGTTGACTGTCTGTCGGACTGTATAATCGCATAATAGTAAAAATTATATCTCCTAAACCCTTTGGCTTAGATAAATAAAAATTGGTATAATGGTAGCTTACATTAATTATAGATCTGTGCCCATATTTCGTTTCAATCGGTTAAGAAAAAGGCGTTCAAAATGCGTAATTAATTTTTCTAATCCGATTCTCCATACGTATGCGTACTAGTAGCAATCTCTGTGCACGCGGAAGGATTACGTCACTTTGTCCTTGTTTTACTTGCGTACTGGAAGTAATCTCTGCGCATGCGCAAGCTATTCAGCGATAACGAACGAGGTTATTTTCTCCTGCTTTCTCCTCCGCACGCGGAGCGGAGCTTGCATTGCTCGAGTTTGATAGAAAATAAATATTGCTAAGTTTCAATACATACGCATCTCTTTGAATATGATTCTTCACCTAAATATTTTTTTATCACTATAATCTACAATGAAAAACCTTCTGATAGTCATTGCATTCTGGATTACAGTAGGTTCGAATTTTTTATCCACGCAGGGGGAAGTGAAATGCCAAATGTTTGAAAAGTATACGAGAAAGTTTAGGGGAGGCCACTCCCGCTGGTTTCAGATATTCTACATTTTTTCCTGCCGAAAATCTGAAGGTATTTGGAACTTAGTTTTCTTCAGATATTCTGCATTTTTTTCTCCAGAAAATCTGAAGAAAACATGTTCCAAATACCTTCAGATTTTTTGCAGATATTTTTTAGCTGGGATAGTCTTAGCACAGTATCTGACAGTTAGTGATTTCGAAAGAAAACCATTTTCTCAATACCCGTTATAGGTGTATGAACACATCGTACTTCCTGAGACATGCTGCATTGTCAGAGCTGACAGACTCTCAAAAATGCATGACTCTTGGAACTCTTATATTGGAAGTCTCAGTAACTGAAACAGCTGTTTGGGGAATGCAAGGAGCTTGACGAGCATTGCAAAAGCGTTCACGGAAATATAGTAAGATGGCCTCTTCAAAGCACAACGTAGACAAAACTGACTAATTTGAAAAGTAGAATTTTAAAATGCATTGTGGCCGGAAGCACAATTTCTATTGCAGATAACATGCGAAATCAACACTTTCCTTCAGCACAATGTTGCAATGTTGATATTTTAAAAGGGAATGCTGCGACATTGATGACAGAGTGACAATTCACAAACCTTGAGTGATATCTCGTAGACGCAAAAATACATCATTGGCGAAGAGCTCACAGTGCTGGACATCACAGCAATGGCAACAAGTCCCCTCTTTTAGACCACAGGACATCTTTGTGCATGAAAAATGTTCAGAGAAGCTTTTATTTCTGACTGACTTTTGCTCACTAAGAAGCAAACGCTGTTACTCGGCAAACACATAGTAACTCCAAGTTCTTAGTCAGCAAGCGCTTAACATTTTGTAACTCAGCAAGCTCTTCATAAAAGACAAATCGCAGATTGCTTGTACACCAGCAGAAATTTCTTGCTGATGTCGTGAAATGCCGTATATTTGCAAGATCTTTTCCCACTTGTTATCTTCGTTTGTAGATCAAAGCTAATCAATATCAGAGCATTCCGGGGGAACATGTGTGTGTCCATCCTTATGTTCAGACCTTATTCCCTGGCCAGCAACCTCTTTTTTCAAGAGGACAACGCTCCTATCCACACTGCTAGGTGTTTTCGAGGATGCTTCGAAGAACATGACAGAGAAATAGAGGATTAGTCTGGCTCTTATAGTCTTCTGACATAAAAAATTCTTGAACATTTGTGGGACTATTCAGTATTCAAAAATCTTACTTGGATTTCTCTTCCAGATACCTTTTCGTAATAAGATTTCTCTACACATTCCTTTAAAAACTTCTTAAAAGTGAAGGTCGTTCCTTAATGACTTCATGCAACAAAATTTATTAATAAAAAATTGACTGTAGCGTTTCTTATTTAATGAAGTAACCTAAATATTTTCATGGAAGTTGTTGTGTTACTAGATGAATACTCAATTTTGAAGCGCTATAAAGAGGTACTGGAGTTGAAAGCCCTAATTTTTTCAACCGTTTTAGATAACGAGTACGACGTCGTAACCGGCACAACAATCTCTGGAATTTCAAGCCACATCATTATGATGATGTTTGACCTACGATGACAGATTTAGTATATTAACTTTTGTTTTATCTTCTACGAATTAGAGGTTGTTAGAGCTATTATTAGAGGTTACCTTTAGTTACATGAATGTATTGATTCAACTTGAAGTAAAAGAAGCACTTGAGATTCGTATAGATTCCACATAATTTCTAATAGAATTATATTACAATGAATATCTTAATTTTATGATTCAATGTACCTTATAACGCATGGGTGACGATAATGGGATCTTGTAGTCCCAAAGCCGAGACTTTTCTACTAGATCGCACCGACTCTGAACCTCGATCAAGTGACGAAGACTCCCTTTCAAAGAGGAGTTCATATTCTCGTCGCCAAACTTCAGCACCACAGAAACAGGAGGATAATTTGATGCATGAGAGGAGCAGCAGTGGCCTCATGGCAAGATTTCGGTTTCAAGACTGGAGGATCGCAGGTTCGAGACTTCTTCCACGGCAGATCCGTCGTATGAACGGACTAGGTTCTGGATAAATCTCTCGACAGTTAAACGTCTTTCAACCGGTCTAATGTGAAGCTTGGGACTTGGAAGTGCTAACTCAGGTGTCATCCACATCATCTGAGCTCAGCTCAAGATTTACAACGTCTCGTTCCAGAGTTACTCCTGTATGGGTTCAAAATCTAGATAAACGAAGCTAATCGACGCACGGCAGTTTTAACCAGTTTTATTCCGAGAAGGTCTTCAAAAGTGACTAAACTAATATAGCAAAGCAATCCACTCAAGAGCAATTAGATCCGGTTCTATTTAGATTGTCATCGTGCTTTAAATGCCCTCTCTGAATAAGATGTTGAAGCTGGAGGAGTGAAGTGCTGGCTCAAGTGCCGTCTTTAAACAGCTAAAAATTTCGAAGTTCGATCCATGTAATCGGTCGACCACGGTGGTAATGCCTCGGCCTCAGGGCCGGAGCGTCCCAGGCCTGAGACCCGATTCTATCGAAGAACCGCCGTGTAAGCAGGCCTAGCGTACATGAAATCCGTCGGAGCCAAATGTCCTCCTCCTGGTGTGGAAGTTTGGAAAGGGGTGCCGTCTTCGTCATTTGACAAGGTTTGAGGTTCGAAAGGGTCCGTCTCAAAATAGCCCGCGTGTTGCTTTAAAAACGGGTCTAAACCATATAGCCATACCTGCAAGATAGGACACCAATCTGACAAAACGCAAACAAGCAGAATGGGAATATTTCTCTAAGCACACAGTCGGATTAATATCCGCCAAATGAATTGCCATTCTACTCCCGTGAACTTGATAAATGGTCGTTCTCGTGAAACGGATTCATGTGAGTAGACAGTGTTAACGGAGTTTAATTCTCGCAAGTGACAAAATGCGTCACGAGGTAGCAATTCGCGAGTCAATAGGAGTGAGTCAGATGCATTGCGCGTGCACATTCTGATTTCAAGCGACGCGTCATTTAATGAAGCCACGCCGCCTTTTTTGGACTGGCTTTAAGCTTAAGTGCGAACATTGGCTGTGGAATTTCAGTCAAATTGCAAGCAGTGAGCAAAACTAAAGTAATTTTTGAATGTTATTGTAATAATCTTTTCAGTGCAATATTGGTAGTTGGCTCTAAATGATAGAGTTAGTACAAATATAGACGCCGTAAGCCCTAAACGGATGCGGTTATTTCTAAAATGTGTTCAATGTTTCATATTTGAAATTGCATTTCAATTGGCATTTCACTCTGTAATAACGCTTCAATTGGCTCAACGAATTTCATATATAAAATAAAACCATAAATCTCGACATCTCCGTTATATCTTTGCATCTAAAGGTTTATTAATGTGTCAATTAATTGTTAACATTATGCCTATGTGATATAAATAATTTTGTTGAATTGGTAAGGAAGCTGAAATGCACAGAACGATTGTAGTGCCGAAAACAGACGGATAAATTATTTTTCATCTTTGTAACAGATTAATAAGTTATTAAATATATAATTATATTGACCATTATTAAAAAACATCAAACTCTCTACAATTGTGTCCAGACCTTCCTAGTCCTTGTGTAACACCAAACTCTGCATATTTGCTCCTAAACACTCGTCGTGGCTAAGTTACAGAAGGTGTCTTACTTTTCAAATGCTATAATGTATATTTATCCACGTACAAAAATCTCCATTTTATCCGTGCACGAAAATATGTATTTCTTCAAATGCAGTCATATACCTTCAGGGTGGACGGGGGGCGGAAATTATGCATATATTTAACTGTAATTCATGTTATATTTTATTTAAATCATAATTGTGAGTACTATTATTTATCATTATTGTAATTATAATTATTTCGTAATTCAACTGTTATTTTTTGGAAATAACCTTCACAATGCGTTCGTTTGGCTGATAATTTCAACCGAAACTTGATGGAGTCCATTCCCGTGACGTCACAATTACGATACAAATTGAAGTGCGCTTGTCATCTGTCACTTAACTGTTAACTGCAGTTTAACGCCTTTCACTGTGAGGAGACAACATGTCTTTTTTCTTCTTGTAAGATGCGCACTGGATTCCAAAATTAACTTGGCGCGGGGCACTTGACGTGTATCACGTGAGTATGGATTAACTCCATTTCCGGTTAGGGCAAACATTACGAGCATCCTAAAATATGTTAATGCTTCTTTGCCTGTTAGGCCTTATGATCAAGGAAAATAAAGTATGATTGATCTCGTTTCGATATGTGTTAATTTTCTATAAAGTGCGCTTTAACTTTGGAAATTTCTGGAACGTTTTTCTGTTCCATTATATATATATTCCTTTTTCGCCATTCTTAGCCCCTTCAGACCTGGTGTCCGGTATACCGGACATCAACTTTCAACAGCTCCTATTAATTCAATAATTGACAAAACTACATGCTGTTTTTTTTTATTTGATTCTCGATTTTCTTATGAATATGATCGTTGCAATAATTTTTCTTTTCGGGCATGGAATCATTTCATTTTTTTAGTTTTTTGAAAAAAAATTAAGAAAATCATCGTTCTTCCTAAAATGGACCTCGATGGTGAATTTTGTTTTTCAACTAATTTCTTGTTTTTAATCCTTTTTTCACCATTTAAAAGGCTTCCACAATATTTTATTACCCTTTGACAACCATTTGAAAGTGAAATTTGTGTGATTTTGTGTCTTTTTTTATTTGAAATATCCGGTTTTGTCCGGATGCCGGACATGGGGTATCTTCTTTAATTTTTCATCTAGAGGCTTGAAATTTCATTTATGCTTTAATCTTTGCAGTAGTACACAGTACTCCAAAGGAAAAAAATTCTAACTCAATTATTTCTTAATTCCGACTGAAGGGGTTAAATTTGACTAATTGTTTATATATTCTTCTTCTTGTTGTCATTTTCTTCCTAATCTAAACTTCTAACAGTTAGTAATTAGTTTGTGAACTTTCATTCTCTTACGAGTCTATGCTTCGTCTAACGAGTTCTAGAGAAAAGGATTTATCTGTCTGGAGAGATCGAAACATAGACATGATATTTGTCACGTAATTCAACTTTGTATTTTTGATGTTTATGTAATCTGTCCTATATACTGAGTTTCTTTAAATCGGCTTACGTCGAAAACATTTAGTTATATATTAAATTCTCTGAACTGCGTTTTTTCAGTGTAAACAGACCTGTTTTATTTTTCTTTTCATCATTTTTTTGTATTCTGTAAGATTTGTTAACGGAAGCCTGAATGAAATTATGGTCACGTCCAAACATTATATTGTTTTGGGAATAACGTCGTTGGGACATGCGTAGGCAAAAAACATTCGTCATTGTCATCAACGCATGATTAAAGTTTTTTATTATTATTATTGTTTTTCGATGTCTGTTTTGACCAGACTGGTTTCTAAATGATTTGATTTGACAAACAATTTACAAATCCTTAAAACTAGGGAGTTACATCACTTACTTTCACTCATTGTATTTTTAGTTTATTTAACTTTAAATTGTATTGCTCATTAATATGCATTTAAAAGATTTTGCTTTTTAGGGTTCGGTTAAATCAAATTTGATAAGGTATGGTTTTCAAAGGGAAATATTATAAGTTTAATAAAAACAGTTTTTCAAGATATACTTTATTTGTGTTCTGAAATGTATAAATTTGTTTTTTTATTTTGTTTATTTCCTACTTTTTAATCTTTAATTTATAATTCATTATTATAAATATTATGGAATCTTGAAATCAATTGTTTCTGAAATTCACTACTAGGTGGCACCACCTGCATGGAATCGAAATTTAATTAAATTAGTCGATTAACTGATAAGTAAATTCTAAAAATATTAAAATATCGTACTGTCATGGGTAACAAAAAACTGTCTGAATTTGAGAACTCTGGTACATTAGGAAGCGAGTGAAAATTCCATTACGAAATCTCATCTTTACACACTTGAAATAAGTTAAATCAAATAAAAGTGTATAATAAAATGGATTCATTCTACGTGACGTCATAATCTTACGTAAGAGCAACTACCATTTAAGTGCACATTGTCTTGTGTTGTTTTGTGATATCACGAACTTCTTCTTCTTAGATTCTAAACTTAAATTATCTCGGCGCATTTGACGCGTAATGACAATACGAGCTTACTCCGAGGAGGATTCGGAATGATGTTTTAGAATTGATCGGATAAAATATGGATAATTTTCAGAGACGAATTTCCAGTTCGATGGCTTTGTTTGTCAGAAATTGATACTACCTCTGTCCCATAATAATAGTAGCAAGTGAATATTTAAAAGGGAGTTATTGGCGAATGCAGCTGTAAGTTACGTCGTAGCGCAACATTGCGAAGCCTTCAATCAAGATCAATGTTTCATGGCATCTATCATTTGTTTTGACACATCTTTCAATTTTTAAGTTATTACGTCCTAATTATTATGAATGATAACTATTTTTTTAATTTCATCCGCTGATCGAAATCAATTGTTTTATTTCTGTTGAATATCAACCCATTGTAAAAGTCAGATGAAAAAAGAGATTTTTCAAGCAAGGATCGAGTTGCGATTGTCATACTACACTATACATCAGTACACAGTATCAGTATCAGTGCGGTACTACAGTCAGTACAACATCAAGCCTCGCCAATTGATGAATGGATAGACGCAGAAACTATCGGAACACTCAAAATAAAAATTAGGAGTAATATTTTTAATTTATTGTTTAATTCAATATAGTTTTTTGATAATAAATGTTGCTTTCTATATTTATTTTCTTGTGCTACTATTATTATGGGACAAATTTAATTCATCAACTGCCACTATTATTATGAGACAGGGGGAGTAGGATATTTCACTTTATGGGGTGTATTTTTAAAGTTAAAGAAGGCCAATAATATCGTAGCGAAAACCCGTTGTCTCCTAAAACTCAGATAAAGAAATAGCCTGAAATTGGCAGCAGTCACTTTTACAGTGGCGTAGAGAGGGTAAGTGACGTCCGGGTTATAATATGACTTTTCCTTACCTCTGTCGTCATCAGTGTATTAGCAAGCATGAATGGCGATATTATTTTTATACCCCTCCTCTTATCGTATTTTACTTTAAAAGATGGCATAAGCTCAGTAATGATTTGACTCCATGCCCCCCCCCCCTAAAACTGGCTTCTGTGCCGTGTTACTCCCCTTGCCCCCGGTCGCTACGCCACTGAACTTTCATACTATTTACTGAAACATTTTTAATGTTTCAATTAAAAAACAAGTAAATGATGATCATGGCTTTCATTTATTTTATCATAGACACTGCTAAAAGATTTGTATCTTTTAACTTTTAAGGAAATGTGAATGCCCTCTAGTTGTGTAACTTTTTCTGAACTGCCGTAACTCTTAACATGCGGGATCTTCATGTCTATCTGTTTCCATCATGTTTGAAAATTTATGATAGATTTAGGGCTGATTCAATTTGAATGATATTTCTTTCCTTTTTATAAGCTTTTATTCAACTTGAGTGTCTTGTCCTGAAATCTTGAGATCGATTTCTTACCCACTTCCAATCGAGCTACAGCTTTGAAATTTAGCACAGTGGTGGGTTTCCGGAGACAATACAATACTATGCAAAAAAAATTTGCAATCTATTACTATTTTAAAACTAATAAAATTATAATAAAATTTTAGTCCTATATTTGGGCGATAAAGTTTGGAAGGTGGTAACCTGACGTTATGTAGGGTTGTAACAACACCACTAGACGACAAACGTAGGGGGCGAGGCCTGTGAATCATCCCCATTTCGGAGCGAATTGAGGGTCAAAGGTCAGATTGGGGAAGTGAGTCTTGTTTCGTCTCTCGGTCTGTGTCGAACTTTTTTCAAATTCGTAATATGTAATATTCGTAACGAATATTTAATATGTGTTTTATATAGGAGAATTCGGTAATTGAATTTGGTTTACTATGCCTAACATGTCGTGTGTATTCGTGTCAGCCGTGTATAAAAGTAGAAAATAAAAATAATAAGGTATAAGCGTTTATTCATGCGAAAAAATGACCGTAAATGTTGAAAATAATTTTTCTGATTACATTAAAATGCATGATTCGAATAAAAGCGCGGGCGCCTTTACCTTCTAGAAATATTCCATTTGTTTAAGGAAATATACACAAAATATAAGGTGCCCACGCTTTTATTCGAACCATGCATTTTATTGTAATCAGAAAAATTATTTTCAACTTTTCCGTTCATTTTTTCGCATGAATAAAAGCTGATACCTTAATTTTATTTATTTATTTATTTTATTATTTTTATGATAAAAAAACTGTCTAAAGATTCAAAGCGTTGAGAAAGAAGAATTTTCTGTAATAAAGTGATTTATGGCATCTGTATTGCATTCCAGCGTAAGCACGTTTCTATATGAAGTTAAAAAGACAGAAGAAAAGTTTCGCCTTTAGTTTAAGAAAACAAAACCATCATTCGATTAAGATAACATTCATTCCCTAGCTACTTTTCCAAAACAAATCATTACCGACGATTTGAGAAAGAGCAATGTGAATAAAAGACTCAAACAACCGCGAAAATTCCAAAATCGGCAATACGGTGCATTTGGAATCGTGGAAAGAAAGAAGAATGAACAAATAGATTCACGAGCCATCCCCAGACAGAGGTATATTTATATAAATCCCGCGTCTCCCTGAAGCGTGGAAAATATCTCTAGCGTGTAAAAAGCGTTTTCTCTTCATGCGGAAATCGAGCCACTGAATGCGATAGGAGGCCATTATGAGTCCGCACAAAAGCTTGAGACAAATCGAAAAGAATGGCGCCTGCGAACGTTAGGGGAAAGAGCGGTTTTCCGTGACAAACTGCACAAAATTCCGACTTCGGACGGACACTCGCTGCGATTTCAGGCTGCGCGTTTGAAAAAGTGAACGAAAAAGAGATGCTTCGCAGAACTCGATGCAGTTTTTCGCTTTTATACTTTCTTTTTATTCGGGTTGTTGTTGTGTATTATCCAAATAGCTTTCGATAGAACCCGCTTGGGAAAAGTCCGCCCAGACAGAGGCGATTCTCACAGACTGGGGATGTGTTGAGGAGCTACGTGTAGGCATCAATGCGCTGAAATCGCGTACGTGTGGCATTTGTTTCTCTGAAATAAGCTTTTTTTGCTTAAGGTTACGGTGTTGCTTCGAAGTGCACTCCTGTGCTGTTTTTTTAGATGTTGAGAAGTTACCGAAATGAGTGGTAATTTTTTTGCGACTCTCTTGAGGGTTGTTTTATTGCATGGTTAATGAAAGACGGAAAGCTTCTTCTGCTATGCAATCAGCACCCCCCACGTTTTGAAGAACACAGCGATAAAACATTTGAAGGGAATTTCCATTAGATATTTAAAATCGTCTGGAAGGATGGATTTCTGAGTTGTATTAGGTGATTCAACAAACTTCGGATGTAGTAACTGATGCCACCCAAATGCAAATCAGATCGGATGTAGTAAACTGAAGCAATAATTTCTTTCCTTTCTGAAGAAGAAAAAGTGCAGCATAGGTACTTGTTGGAATTTCTATTTCACAGAAGATGTGCTGGAATGGTAAAGATGAAAGTTAAAGTGTTCTGTTAGTGTGCCATGGAATTTCGAGGTTGTCCTCTTCATCTCTTTGAAAATTATGAAGCGCGTCGCCAGTTGCATTCGCATAGGCTTCAAATGGATTACTGTCCAACTAAATCTACATATGATTTCGATATTTTCGTGGAATATTCTTTATGATATTCTATAGATGGCAAAATATCTGACGAATCATTATATGCGTAATTTTTCTCCCTCTTAAATATGGATTAAAAATGCATGCTATTCAGTACTTGGCGCATACACAACCAGAACAGACAGTAAATTATGGAAACTCGCAAAATCATGTCACTACCGACTTGTATCTATGCTGCTAAAAATTGTCTCTTTCATTTTCTGAGATCCAAAATTTTAAATATATCTATATCCCTCTAAAATTTTAAATATATATTACGATATTTAAACCCCTGTCATTTCCCTATACACCTAAAAATTTCAAAAGAATAATAGGCCACATTTTTTTCTTCTTCACCTTATCGTTACCTTTTTTTTTCTTCTTCTTCTTCTTTTCTTTGATTTCGTTCTTTGATTTTATATTCCCAAAATAATAAATTGACACAAAGTTAAAATTTTTTATATCGATATTGTGAAAATCTATTGGCACTTGCTAAGCAATTAGGACGAGCGTTAATTAATAATATGACAATATAATGTTTGTTAAGTTCCATCTCATGACATTTGTATTATAATATTACTGATGTACATTTTTTGGCATGTTAAAAGTGTTGATAAATGTCAGTTTGGCGAACAGGCTAAATTTGAAGCCGAAAGCGATGTTTTTGCTTGTACGCCATGTTTTAGAAATGAAGCAGGGTACCATTAAGTCCATTGAACTGGAAAGTTTCATATAATTTGAAGACAATACAAACATAAATACTGCACACCTATTTACAAAAAATTTACAAGAGGTTTATCATATTAATTCTCTAAACGTTCGCAGGAATAACTTTCATGATTAAATGCGCAATCATTTGTCAAATTTCAACCCTTATCATCTTCAAATCAAATTTTTCTCTTCAATATAGCTTTTTAGCGTTTTTCCAAGATAGGTAACCCGATCTCTGTCGCGCGTATGCCAAAAAAAAAGCTGCACGCGACATCCTATGTATGGCGAATTTACTAGTTTTTACTAGAAACAAATTCGACATCCAGTAGCCTAGAAGTTCTCTATATGGGTGGGCTGTTTGCCGCACCTGTTACCTTCACTAAGTATGGCGGCGCTATAACGCTATGATTTATGAAATTGCAGCAATTTAGAAATTTCGAAGTTATTCCAAATATTATTTATTATGGATTAAGAATTTCTATTGAGCCTACAGTTCTTCCCGTGTATAAAATTACTTTAGAAAAGGAAGCATATTACAAAATTTGCGTGTGTTCTTTTTTTCTGTGAGTGCCTAATTTTGTTTTGACTAAACCTCGGGCTGCTGCCAAAATTACTAGCGTCAGAGATAAGCCGTGTTTGAAGAATCTAAGCACAACTTTATATCCCTTATATAAAACTTGTCTTATCTCTTCTATATATTTTTTTAAATGATAGTCTCTCCGAAAGCATGCTAAACTGAAGAATAATTTAATTTTTAATAAAAGATGAAAAATTTTCATAATGTTTTGGTTATCAGAAATATATTTAATCATCAGTTGATGCAAAATTTATTTTTATCCAACTATCCAGGATATCATATATTTCAATAGAGTTCTTATCAAAATTAGTTTAAGCTCAATTGGTTTCTTGAATTAAAAATCCATTTATATCATAGATTGTAAGAACCATGTGAAACATTTGAGAATTTTTTCGAGCACGGATGGGGGAGGAACAATTCCAGAAATAGAAATTTTAATTTCAACCAGAATTCCATTTTTTAAAACTTTTATTAAGTCAGCTTGAGAAGTAAGAATATTAACCTATATATGACCGTTTTTTCTTTCTTAACTCATTTATACAGGATATGAAAGCGAAAATGAACAAATTTAGAGGGATTTAGCTTCAAAAAGACAAAATTGCGGGAGGGGAAGGGAGCACAAAGACGATTCGGAATCACATGGCATTTCAGGGTCGTAAATGCCTTCTTCACGTGGAATAGGGCGTTTTATGGAAGTTTGACTGCACATATGCAGTCCCAAACCGTTTCGCTTTAAATGTTTAAGCCGACATTGTTGGAGACCACTTCATTAGACATTAACTTGCATTTGAGTCGTTCAGAAACCAATGCGAATAAGTCCATTCCAAAAAATTGAGAAAAATCATGTATTTTAATACAATAATTTTTAAAAAAATTGGTTTATTAATTTGCTTAGTGAAAGTATGCAAAGTCTTCTAATGAAGCAACGAGTGAATCTTTTAATAACTAAAAATAATGTTATTAATTCCATCAAAATTTATGAAAACCAGAATACATTAAAAAAATGGACTTATCCGCTTTGGCTTCTGAGCAACTCATTTGAGTTGTAGAGAATACTTGATCTTTCTACAGCGTGTCCTGCTGTTGTCGAAGAAAAGCCTGTTCCTCGGTTAATAAGCCGCTCGGTGCGGTTCCACGACGTTGGTGTACCAGTTCATTTTACCAGTGACGATCCACAACACCCAAATGTTACATATGAGCAGCATTAGAGTTGAGCTCATTTGTTTTGTAGAGAATACTTGATCTTTCTACAGCGTGTCCTGCTGTTCTCGAAGAAAAGCCTGTTCCTCGGTCGCTACACCGCTCGGTGTGGTTCCACGACGTTGGTGTACCAGTTCATTTTACCAGTGACGATCCACAACACCCAAATGTTACATATGAGCAGCATTAGATCGGACGTAGTGGCCCAGTTCATTGGCCTGTTAGATCGCTGGACCTATCATTCCTTGACATCTTTTTCCGGAATTATATGGAGACAAAAATATCTAAGCCTCCCTTGAATCAGTTGAAGATCTTGATGTTCGCATCTCTGTAGCTGATGGGGAGTTCCGAGTTACAGAAGGAATCTTTCAAAAGATTGAGGAATTCCATGCAGTGACCTTGTGTAAGAGGTCATGGGGGAAATTTCGAACACCCTCTGTAGATTTGTGTTTTCTGCTAGCAAATCTCATGAGTAAAATACTTTGTTTTTGTTACATGTTGCTATTTCGGTTCTTATCTTCTCTCTACCTCATTTTGCCGTAACTCGTGAAGAAGATATTTCTGACCCTGCGATGCTATGTGATTCCGAATCGTCTTTATACGTGCACACACACCTCCATCCATCAAGTTTGAAGCAGTCGTGATGAAACACCCTCTGTAAAATTTTTCAGTGGTCTAATTTCAGAGGAGATAGCTTTTTACTCTTTCGTATACGAAGTATACAAAGAGAAAGTATTGTAATCGTCAAAATATTCGAACTCGACATTTTGACGAATCTCCACGTTTTAGACATCCATGAGTCCGAAAAACACGATTCTGGAATTATGTCTGTGTGTCTGTGAACACGATAACTCGAAAACTATTAGAGCTACGGGGATGGAATTTGGTATGTGGTCTTTAAACATAATTTGTAGGTTTCTATCAAATTTTGGACAGTTTCCTTCCAGGGGAAGTCTGTCTTTCTGTCTGTCCGCGGTCATGCGAACACTATAACTCAAAACCTTGAATAGCTAGATGGATACAATTTGGTACACAGTTTTATCATCATGCATGTAGGTCCGTATAAAATTTTAGGCCAAATCCGTCAAAGAGTTGACTGTCGGTCGGTCTGTATAATTTACTTTTGAAAATAATCCGTTTTCTCTACGCGCATGCGTACTGGAAGCAATCTTCTGTGCACGCGAAAGCTATGGAGCGAATTACGCCAGTTTGTCCTTGAGCCGGTAAGAGCGGAAAATCGGTATTCATCTCTTTGAATTTGATTCTTTACCTAGATATTTTTCAATCATTATAAAGAGAAACCTTTTGATAGTCATTGGATTCTGGGTAACAGTAGGTTCGAATTTTTTTATCCACGCGGGAGAAGGGGAAACAGCACCTTTTGGGGGAAGTATACGAGAAAGTTTAGGGGAGAACACTCCCGCTGGTTTAAAATACAGGGTGTTCATTAATTATTGTCGGGGTTTCCGTACCTCATAACTTTCGAATAAAAAATATTACGCAAAAACCGATTACGTATTCGTAAATTACAACTCAAAGAATTTTATTAATGGTATTAAAAATATTAACGAATTTGCACATGGCTGCCCTTCGTGGCTCGTAACACATCGAGACGAAATTCGATTTCCCTCCAAGTGTTCTCCAGCATTTGTGGGGTAACATTTTGGATCGCAGTAACAATTCTGCTCTTCAGTTCATCAAGGGAGGGCACAGGGGTCTTGTACACAATGTTCTTGACAAATCCCCAAACCAAATTTAGTGTCGAAAAACCACAATACACACATTGCTTTTTCTTGCACGGTCGCCATTTTTATTTATGACGTCATAATTACCCATACTGCAAATGCGCTAAGATCGCATTGTTGCCACGTAAAATTCTTTGAGTTGTAATTTACGAATACGTAATCGGTTCTTGCGTAATATTTTTTATTCGAAAGTTATGAGGTACGGAAACCCCGACAATAATTAATGAACACCCTGTAGAATGATCTAATAGTTCGCATTATAACTAAAGTGACCAATAGTCCTCCTTTAGGGAGGGCAGTCCTTTTTTTTGTAAGTTCTGTCCTCCCTCGAAAAGTGTCCTCCTAAATGTCCTTCTTTTCGATATTTGAAGACTAATCTGTAGATCTCCGTATTCGATCGATTCCCAGCCGATCTGTTATACTCATTTAAATAATAATTAATAGGTATGTAACCATAATTACAACATAAAATATTAAAAATGGTTTTATTATGCGTTTATCATTTGATAGTGTATTCGGTATTATTGTTGCAATGAATAAAATGTTTCTTTCCTAAGTTAAATATATATGTTAGATACTTTCTTATTCAGTTAATTTGCGAGCTCCTTTTCATTGTAAAAAAGTTGGTCATCTTAAGTATAACACAAAAAAATATCTTTTGAAAAATTTAATTCAAAGGCAATTAATATATTTTATTTTAAACAGCCTACTTAGACTAGAAATAAATCCAATTTAATAATAATTTAGCTCTGAAACGTCCAGTGTTGCATTTCAGCAACATACCCAATTTTGTCTTTTAAAATCTTGAGAATTAGAATGACGCTCAAATGCCTGTTGCTGCCAATAGGATACATACTGAAATTTTTATTAAATCAATTTACGACATATAGATGGCAGCCTGAGTGCTGATAAAAAATATAAATAAATTGATATTTTTCATGTGAAGCTGCATCTTTTTAGCTTTGTTTCTGCGCTTGAGAATGCCATATTTTATTCTACAATATTGAAGAAAATTCCTTATCAGTATCTATCATATTATTTATTAAAATTCCTCTGTGTTTAACATTACAGAATTTTATCAAGGAAATTTTTTCTATAACAAACGCCAGTGTTGTCAGTTGATAATAAACTGCGTTTTAGCCATAAACCATACTTAGAACAAAATAGGATTTTTTAAGTATTTTTCCCATGTTTTATTCTAGCAAGGAAAGCCAAAAAACATTTAAAAATTAATTTTTAAAAATTCGGGCTTTTAAGGGTTGAGCGTACGATATCCAAAAGATCCTAAAACGTCATTTTCAAAAGCATTCTCTGTATAAAAACTGCGAAAAGCGCGCACAAACATCCTTCAATTATCTAGCATTAGGAAACCACGAAGGTCAGAATGTTAAGCTACTGGATTTCAATTTCTCCCTGTGATTGTGATTCCTGGAAAAAGACTTCGGAGCAATTGAATTGTTTTTAACAACACACTCTAACTTATTGAGAAAAGCTATCATCCGTGGCGCCGATGTACTATTTAATGAAACCTCCGGCTATCATAATTCCTAGTTAATCAAAAAAAAAGGAGGAAAAAAAAGACCACAAACTGTAGGACGTCTAGGGCGTCGGCCGTACGTCCGGCGGAGTCAAATTTTATCTCTTCATTTAGTCTATCAGACGACGGAGCAAATTATTGCTTGGTATGAGGGAAGCCACGCTTTCCGAGATGAATAAAAAAGTAGGATAACTCGAAGAGAAATGGGTTTTGATAAGCAAGAACGGCGACGTTCTTCTCAGCTGTGGGAGTTACTTTGTTACACTATAAAGTTGTGAGATTAACTATGATTATGATTCAATGCTTTAAACTTGATCTTGTTAAAGCCCTCTTAGTTTTGTTAACCCTTCCAGGTTCACTAAATGTTTCGTTTGGAAAATTACTAAATTTATTTCAAAAATGAATATTAGACATGTGGCTGGTCATAAATATGTAATAGAAAAAAAATTTAGTATTCTTTACTATCAAGAAATTTGTGGTTTCACATTGAAACCAAGGAACGGTAACGGGCTATTTTTCCTCCGAATAAGTTATCATCGAAATGCAACTTAAATTATGTATTTAATTTATAAGTATACGTGAGTATTCAGGATATTCAACCTTCATAAAATTCAATATTACTTTCGAAGATTCAGTTTTTAAAAATATCAATTTGTGCAAGAATCCTCATCATTTTCTTTCTCTTAGAGATCAAAAGCAATTCAGCTCTTGCAATGCCGATAACTTTGTGAATACTAAAGATATTGAACTGGAATTTTTATATAAGTTGGCATAAATATCTGGCTCTTGAGTTATGAAAGAAAAATTACGTTAGGTTTTGCACATGCGCAGTAATAAAATTCTCAATGGGTGGTTTCACTGCGAAACCAATGAACGCGAAAGGATTAGATATTCAATCTTTTTTTTACCAATCGATCTTTTTTGTACTTAATATTATTTAAAAGAAAGAACGTGTTAAATACTTTATAAGATGATTTTTATATGATATAATATTCAACATTAATTTCAAACAGGAATTCTATTCGTTATCAGATTATAATCAATTACTTCTTTTCCTAGAGAATTTTTTAACTTAAATTTCATTTATAAAAATGCTTTGTAAGACCAGAAATTTAGTTTAGGATAGATGATCCGCAAGAAAATTTTGTTTCAGTGTAAAATTAATTATGAAGCTCATAATGCTATATGAAATTAATCTCATTATTTTGCATTGCATTATTATTATTATTGTGTATATCTCATATATTGTACAAAATAAATAAAAATACTAATAAAGGGAATTAAATTTGTGGAGGAGTTAAAAATAATAGCAGACAACGATAAGAAGTAAGAATCTGGTGGATGACTTCATCAGAGGCCATACATCCATGCAATTTCAAAAATGCAGTAGGTTTTCTGTAGAGGGAAAAGACTTTAAGGTCTAATAATTAATACCCTCTTTAAGGCCAGAACCCATTCCGGAATGTACTGGGAAAAAAACATTTATCCACAAAGAAGAAATTAAAAACAGTCTTTTAAAACAGAGTATGAAAAGAAGAGCTTAAAATCTTACCTCTTATAACAGTTGTGTTTTTTGTCTTGTTAGATATTCAATCTCATATATTGTAATTCTTATTATTACTAACTGTATAAAGTTAGTTAAAAGCTTAATAAAAAACTGATTTATTATCTATCGGGAAACAGAAAATTTTACATGATTTTTGACACTGAACTAACACTGACCTTTATGCATCTTTCAATGATCCAGTGAATACTTCAGGATTGCAACGGACTTTATCCTCGCTTTTGGTTTTTGGAAGCTAGAAACGAATATATTAAAAAGTATTTTATAAATCTCATTGCAAAACAAATTTGCCGTCATTTGATATTATTATTACAATGACTTTTAAATACTGTCGAAAAAAATATTTTTCTGAAGTCTAGCAAAAAGTGGGAGGGATTTATTACTCTTTCCAGGTTCAAAGGAACTTTCTTTTGCCGTTGAATAATAACAAATAATCAGTTGCTTTAGATCAAATATTCTTATTCCATTGCACAGAAAACGATTTCTAATACAGCTTCAATCAGAGAGATATGCTGTCATTACGAGATCTTAAAGTAAAATAGTTAATTTTGTCAACTTTCAATACTAATAAACGATTTGAAAGAATCTTTATTAACATATTTTTATACTTTAAGCGATGTCAAATCGTCATTCATTTTAAAGGAAACATTTTAGTGAAAGGAATGAACTGATTGTCTTTCCGGCATTAGTTGTTATATTGTCTTCTTTTCCGAGATATATGTGATGTTCTTAATGTTCATTCTTTAATGCCCTCTGTACAAAATACAGAGAACAAATAAATATGTGCTGAAATATAATTTCTGAAACTAGCTCATAAAATGATATTGATGCAATGGTTTTTATCCTTTTAATAAATAAACTTGTTGACCAGTTTTAATCGCGCCCCTCAAATAACTAGAAACAAAATAGATTCCATGTTATTCAAAGATATTTAGCTACTTTTGAGGACTACAAAATATGGAACAGCTTTATTAGATTTTATAATTGATTTGTATAGTCAAGTTACCGTGGAATATAGATGTGAATCTCCTCAAGTTCCTTAAAAATTATATATATATATATATATATATATATATATATATATATATATATATATATAAATGAATTAAGCATGTCTTAACTAAGCAATGCATTTGAATAATTTAATGAACAACAGGATTTCAGGTGGAATAAAATCTATGAAATGAGGGTTGAAAAGAAGAACTTATTATCCAAAAAGAGAAAATGAGAATTTACGATACCTCTTCCAATTTCTTATTTCAGTCCCTGAATTGTTGGATTAGAGAACGATTCTATTCTTGAAGCATTGTCATAGAATGATATCGATTAAGATTCTTAATGATGATGATATTTATGCTAAATTAATTCAATGGGGCTGGAAGTGATTAATTATTAGAATTTGATGAGAAAATGTAAGAATGGCAGCAGAATGAACTCCAGTCGAGGAAGACGACGGGAATGCTATGAATGAATCTCACAGTATTGGCGAAAGAGATGACTGAGATAATCTACGTTAATGAGAATGTGTTGCCTTTTTCGAAAAAATAAGCTAATTGTTCATTGGAATTAAACAGGTGTTAAATAACTTACAAGCACTGGTTCAATCTGCGAAATCAGCTTGGTATTTTCTCAGTCGTTTTATAAATTGCAGTCGAAATTACGTTCATTGTTACAATGATTTGTTTCGTTATGTTTTTAAAAAAGTATTTTCTACATTTCTCTATCAGGAAGGAACAGACTTTATACATCTGTTCATCCTACTATTTAACTTCTGCTAGTTCATCCTACATATAATGGGCAAAAAATATCTAAATTTTATTTATTGTAGGAAAGATTTTTGGTTAGTTAATGCAGCTGATATTGATAAGTTCAAAAATAATTTTATGTCTGGAGCAGCTCTGTTTTTTTTTTTTTCGCCTCACACTTGAAAGTGAAAACAATACAAGTGTCATAAATTTATTCTCGAAGCTAACAGTATTAAAAGACATGAATCCACAATCAGGAATTTGTACACATGGGGGAATTGATTATTTTTATATTTTTCTGAGAGTTCCATACTCACAGTTTTCAAAAATATTCTCAAAAATGCCAAAAAACTTGTCAATAATTTTGTAATTAATTTTAAAATTAGGCGAAAGTCACGTGACTTCAAATCGGGGCGTGGCTTGCTATGACGTCACAGTTCACGACTGACTGGCATGTTTACATTTTGCTAGCAAGCGGCGTTCGTATTCTATTGATATACAAATGTATTTTAACTCCGATCTTTATAATTATTCATCCTCTCATTCTCACTGTTGATTTATTTCTAATTGTTTATTCATTTTTAAGAATAATGTCCGTAATACCTGGATTTACCAAAGGACAGTCGGATAATTTGCCGAAAATTGACAGCATGTAGATGTTTAAACATGTGTTTCTTTCCAAATTAGGAAACACCTACTGTTTTTCAGCTAATTGCCAATTTAAAGAGTGGGGAAAGGTGGTTCATATGTTTTTTCTGCGATACTTTTATCAGCGAAGCACATGTTTACCCGCCAATACTCTGTATTATTTTAAGTCAATGGTTATAATTTCATTTATCCTTACTTTGTGTGAAAATTAGTTAAATCGTGTGCATGAATTTTATAAATATTTGCTAATCAGTTTTAAAAGTCCGCGTATAAATTTTTTTCAATTTTCATAAATATTAATCGGCCCCGCCAACTTCTTTACATTTATGAAAAGGAGTAAGACTTGTGAAAGTCCCATATCCAGACAAGTTTATATAGTAGTTCTGAAAGTAATGACTGCTGACGAGACTTCCCCGAAAGTAGAAAAGGTAGTACCAGATAAAGATGCAAATGTCGGAGAGAAAGCTATTTAACTCTTTACTTGATCTTTTTTTATACTGTATGTTTTAAAATACTCTTAGGTGTCTACAAAAATTCAAACTTTTATTGCAGCTCACTTAAACCTAAAGCCTGTTTATTTAGTGTGAGTCGACCTTTGAATTTTGCATTCTTGTTATAAAGAACGGGGCTCTGTACCCATTTATGAGTTTCTTTACCTGACCGTTTGTTTATATGTTTTTACACTCTTTCTTTCACTCCATAGTTTGAAGTTGTGGGGTGATGAAATACAGTGGAATCTCCCTATAACGAAATCGCTTGGTTCCAGTTGAGAAATTCGCTATAGAGAAAATTTCGTTATACGGAGATTAGAGATTTTTGCAGTTATTTAAGTAAATGTAACAAACCTTTTAGTATGTGCGATAAGTACAAAAATATTTAATTATGACTTTCAATTAAAAATGAAGTAATATTTATTATAAATTTGTTAAAATTATACTAATTTTTATTGTATAAATAAAATGCTCAAAAGTGAAGACAATTCACCAATTTAGACAATAATATGCACTAGTATGGATAAACAGAAAATGCGTATTGTCACATCCATTTGCTGTTCCCACCCCCATTCTCGGAATCTTGACCCGTAGAAATGTTGCTCCCTCTGTAGAAACCCCACAACTGCATTACCCTTCACATAGCATTCTATTGTTATGTGTTATCGCTGGAATGAACCATGCGAGTGGTTCCAGAAACAGGCACATGTGAGCGATTTGTTTGCAGAGAAATTAGCAACTTTCCTCAAAAATGACAAAAATCGAAAAGATAAAGGTCTGAAAAAATTCGTTATAGGGAGACAACCACTTCGTTATATGGAGAATATTTTGAATGTTATTTAACATTCCGATCAAAAATTTCGTTATAGGCAGAAATTCGCTGTAGGGAGATTTCGTTGTAGGGCGACTCTACTGTATTTAAGTATGTTTTGGCAGAGAATGTTTACATCGGAAATTTAAACGCAAATCGAAAGCATCCCACTTCATTTACAGTGAAATTTCTCCCGAGCAGCCGCGCCCAGTCCCACAATGCAGGAAGTCCGAGAGACCGACAGACACCGAGTTCGTTCGTACACACTATGATGGGAGCAAAAAAAAATTATCATTTGTTCAATGAAAACATCCAAATAAATAAATGAAACAGGAAATATAGCCAGCTGAAGCGGAAGATAGACAGTCCAGCGAGAAATAAAAGCGAAAAAAACTACTCTTTCTTCCCCACTTCATCTCTGATCCAACGGACAAATATCAGAGAAGTGGGGAATTAAAATATAAAAAAGGAAGGATCCAGTGACTGATAGGGTGCACATTACTGCGGAGTCTGACGCGTCAACTTAGTATTATTAAGGAATGAGTCATTGCCGCTGCCATCTTTGGTAGTCATATTTGAAAAGTTCCGTCAAGACTTCCCGAGGCCATGATATTAAAATTTGGAGGCCAGCGTCCCATTTGAAATTCCAAACTTCGGCGAAGCGGTTATGATAGGTAATCGTCGCCTGGAATAAATAGGTCTGGGTGTTAGGAGTGGAAAGGAGTGAGAGATATATTACCGTCTGGAGAAAGTTTTGGGGGAGAGCGAGCACAAAGTGATAAAAAGCGTCTGACACGTGCACTAAGGGTTCTGTCGTTATTGTGCGATCAAGTTTTTTTCAGTAGGTCACTCACATCAACATTGTATATGGCTAAATTTTCACGTACTGGAAGAATCGCCGAGTTTTATTCTTTTGATCACTCTTTCGTGGAGTTGTAAATCTATCTTAAAGATAAATTTGAGTGAATTTAGAGTAGCATTGTTTCTTTAACTTTTTGGACTGCCTAAAATAAGTTATATGTAACCTCATACTCACGCACAAAATTTTTTTTCCGGGAAGTTCGGTATATTTTTTTCGTCTCTCAGCGGTACGTCTGCATTGTAATGTATATTTTTTGTATAGTTTTCCTTTGTGTTTATGTTCCGTAACTTTTATTAAGGAATTTGATTTAAATTGATTCTGGTTTGTGCTTTTGTAAGATTAACGGCATATGTTTAACGTTTTCAGCTGTTAACCTTCTGACTGCTTATCCCGCGATTTCCGCGGGTTGGAAGTAAGCCTATTTTCTGCTACATCCTGCGATTTTTGCAAGCTAATGGGTTTACTTAGTATTTTTAAAACGTTGAATCATATTATACTATTACAGCCTTGCATGTAAATAACAACTCGCTTGGTTCAGTGGTATTTCGACATGCTTTCAAACGTTGCGCCTAAATAGTAATTAAAAAATTATGGAGTCGGAGGGTTAACAAAGGGAAAAACACGAGAGTCTTCTTAAATATCATTGGATATTTCTCCTCCTGACCAGCCATGTTCCATTTGAATTCTCCCTTAGTTATTATTATTATTTACGTTTTATAATTTACTGATTCATTTTTAAAATTATATTTGGGTTTTTTTTTTCAATTTTTAGTTGGTATTTCCTTATATAAGAGTTTGAGTTTTAAAAATTTGGACTTTTACTATTAAGGTTTCTTCTGCACTTGCATGTGTATAATGTATACTGGTGTGCAAAAATTAACCAACATTTCGTAAAATACGAGAAATTTGCAATTTATACGAAAACTATGGTTCGAAATCAGTTCTGGAGAATCGTGTAACATACAAGGGCGGATCCAGGGGAAGGGGCTTTGGGGGCTCAAGCCCCCCCACCTTCGGGTCTGAAATCATAAGAATGTCCAGAATGCTATGTATTGATTTTTTAAAACTTTTCTTATCTAGACTTTCCAGAATAGTAGTTGCAATATAGTAACAAGTTAGACACAAGTGCGTATTAACAGTGTAAGGGGGAGAGGGCACCTTCTCTCCTAGAATGGCGGACAAATCGACGTTTTTTTTTTTCTTCCCCCTTCTCGTTGTTCTTTCAGCTGGGCGACTATTGAAAATCTAAGGGGCAAGAGGTTTGTTCAGGGTTTTCGTGGGGACTCACTGATTGCGCCTGTATACAAGTACTACATGCTGATACAGTACTGATATATAACTGTACAGTGATTGTATTAAAAAGATGATTGCTGACGCAGTCTTCAGTGGGGAAAGAAAACTTCTTGTTAAAAAAATAATTTCACACTTTCTAAAATTCAATCCTCGAATAGTTATATTGGAATATATAACGGTTAGAAATATGTTAAATACCCATGCAAGATATCCATTAAAGGCATTCAAGATATTAATTATGAGGTAATGACATTAAAAGATATCAATTTGTCAACAAAAAAAACTCATCATTTAATTTCTCTTAGAGTCTGATCTTTTCGAATCGTAATGACTATTGAAGGATATATGAGTATTTATAATAATAATATGTATATATATATATGCAAAACTTAATATAATATTAATTAAAACTTAATAATTTGCATAAATGTAACTGCATTTATGCAAGATATAGTATAATTTTCTTTCATAATTTCGGAATCGGATATATATTGCAGCTTATCTAAAAAAATTTGCTGAAGTAATTACTTTTAATTTTAATATAATGCTTCGCTAATATATTGTCACGCACACTGTGAGTCTTGTTTTATATGGTTGAAAACTCTAAATGTAATAAGCAAAAAAATGCGGAAAAACTGGGGGGGGGATATCTTAAATGCTATTTTATGTCTCCAAATATATTTTCTATTTTTACGAAAAATTATGTAAGAATTACGTCCAGCAGACAAAAACCATTGATGAAAGTTGCAAATCATTGTTAGCTTTCTGTGCAAGGGTGGGAAACCTAATCATTATCATCTTCAACACTTCCATGTTCTTCCTCTAAAATCCCTCGTGACTGAATCTTCACTGTAAAACGTGAGTTCCTTCGAGTGTAAGTTAGGGTCTGCCGAGAAAAGTAAAAAAAAAAAAAGAAATCCTGTCGCTATACCCGCGTAAAACTGTCGCATTGATGAGGAATTAAATTTGGAAAAAAAGTAAGGAAATTGATTGATATCTCCTGTTTCGGCAAGGGCCTTAAAAATCCTAAAAAGCGGCGAAAATCGACTGCTTTTCAATAATTTTTAAAATTCTCGAATTTCTCAAAAAAAAAATGCAAAGGGCATCGCTGATCAGAAGCATAGCGTAAGTTTTATGGAAACCCAGGAACGTTGTTTTTGGCCCTAATTTTCAAGTTTTCCCATAAACCAGGCATCCGTGTCAAGAAAGAGCATGCAAGAAATTTAAGTGACATAAAGATGTTTTAATAGCTGACTGTTTTCTATAACCATTCTTTCTTAAGTAACAAATATTATAATTTTGGAGCTTAATTTTGCAATATGTTACAAAAAACGAAGCAAATAAATGAAACTAATATATTTTTAGACCTAAATAGCCTCTTGTTATGTATATACAGCAACCTGTTGCAGTTTATCGACAAGATGATGTATGAAGATTATGTTGAGGATTAGGAACTAAAAATTGCGTATTGAAGTAATTTCACTAATTTTTGTCAATTTTGGAGGGAATTTCAGTTTGGAGGACCACCGGAAGTTATCAAGTGATTATGATAAAATAAATTTTACTCCTCTTAAGAAGTTGAGTACTTGACAGATAATGCTATAATAAACAGATAGGGTAAAATTTTGAAAACTATTGAAAAACATTCAATTTTGTCACTTTTTACTATTTTTAAGGCCCTTGTGGGAACAGAAAATAGCAACCAATTTCCTTACTGGTTTTATTTCTCACCAATTCCCAACTTTTCCGCGGTATAGCGGAGGCCGCGGTGGCCTAGTGGTAAGGCCTCGACCCCGGGACCGGAGGGCCGCAGGCCCGAAACCCGATTCAACCGAAGATCAGCGTGCATGGGGCCCGTTGCATGCTAAATCATACGCAGTGGCCAAACGTCCTCCCGTTAGTGTGGCGTGGAAGCTTGGAGAGGGGGTGCCAGCTCAAGTGTCGTCCTCGTCATCTGACAGCGGTTCAAAATTACTAGGTCCGTCCCTAAATAGCCCTCGTGTTGCTTCAAAACTGGACGTTAATCTAACCTAACCTAACCTAACCTCGGTATAGCGACAACAGAAAAATATTTTGACTATTATACGCTATCGTACGTCGAACGATTTTCCACAATTGATTTTGAACCATTGTACTTATATTAACCCCAAAAACTTTGCATTTTACGAACTACTCTTAACTTTTGAACTAAGTGTATCTGACGATGCTAATAATGAAATGAAGGTTCCTGAAGAAAGTGGCAAGGAAACAACTAGAGAAAATGTTCCTTCAAGCAATGCTGAAAAATATTTAAGACAAGTGATATTTATGCCTATAATTGATCATTTTATTTCCGAACTTGAGTTAAGGTTTAAGTCAGACTTTTATGGGATTTTGACTCTGAAAGGCCTTATACCATCGAGGAATGCAATCCACACCGACAATAATATAAAATAAGAATTCAAGATATTGCGAGCAGAATGGAAAAATGTGGTTAGGTTGACATATTTTGAAAGAAAAGGTCAAGGAGATTTGCAAAGACTAATTGGCAATCTTGTGAAGAGGACAAAACCTTTTGAGTAAAAAAAATATAATGAAACTATTTTAGTTGACTATATAGCATTTTTTTAAGTTAAAAATACGAAAAATAGCTTTTTTTCTTACTGTCCTTAGGGGTTCTCTATATCCACCCTTGTATATATTAAATAAATTTAACCAATTAAAATTTAATTATTTACAAATTATTTAATTAAAATTTATAACCAATTAAAATATTTAATCAATGAAATAATTTTAAATAAAACGTAATTAATAAAAATTTAATTAATTTGAAATTAATAATTAATTCAAATAATTAATTCTTAATTTTTAAGAATTAAAAATACACATTTTTTTCACAGTACCCCCCCCCCCCTTAATGGATTCCTAGATCCTCCCTTGGTAGAATACAATCGACTATCGTACACATTTTACAGTGAAGATCCGGTCACGAGGGCAATAAGAGGGGTGACCAGAAAGTGATGAAGGCGGAAAGGGATTTCGTCTCATCCCGTTTCAAAGAAAGCTGATGACCAGATGAAACTTTCATCAATGGTTATGTTGGATGTGCATAATATTTACATGCATTTTCGTAAACATGGCATGAATATTCGGGAAGATATAAAGGTTTCTTTAAAAAATCCCAAATTTTCCCGCAAGTTTTTAGCTTACAACATGCAGAGTTTTCGTTCAACTTATACGAAACTTACAGAACACTCGACAATTTGTTACAGAAGTATTGTATTAACATTGAAGCAAATACGTTGAATATTAGAGGAAATATGAGTATTTGAACTAAATAACTTTTACTGCGCATGTGTTGTCGTATTCATTCAACAAAGAGCCCATTGAACACTAGAGATGTTAATGGATTACCGCGGTCATTTAAATATCGAATGATGATGCTTATGTATGACTTAATTTTAGATTGTAAGTGTGAAAATGCCTTAATTTCTTGCACGAACTGTGTGAACTCAAGATACACTGATAAGGGGTTAAGGATGGCATTTTATTTTCTAGCCTATTTTCATTTTCGCTCCATTAATAAGTTTTACGAACTTCTCGTGACTTCGCACCTGTTCTTTTATTTCGCCCCCCCCCCACCCTCAAGAACCGCTTCTCAAAGGTTGAGAATCCCGGAATCACGGTACTGTGCATGTATGCGTTGACAAAATCAAATTAAAATACAGAAAATGCCTTCAAAAATTGTAAAGACTTGTAATTAGATCGTGCGTTCATTTAATGAGATAAGAAAATTTATTGCTTGATTTCAAATAATTTTTAATTCTCATTAATAATTCTATTAAAATAAGCTTATTTTAAAAACTGCTCGAAACATACCAGTTTTTAATTAATTTCGATAGAAAAATAATTTTATAGAATCTTATTTCACTCGGCTTGCTTTTAACATAAAGGTGTATAACAAAAGTATGCATACATAATAGTAAAAATATGAGAACGTGTTGTACTTTTTTGAATCTTGTGTTGACTTCCTAATTTGGAACAAAGAGAAAAGCTTGAGAATTTGCCTTACGACCAAAAAATTCAATTTTTTTTTTAATATTTTGAATGCCCCTTTTAAAAAGAAGTAATTACCTGGAAATGAAGAACACTCCCCTACTTGTTTCGGGAATATCATTAATCAAGCCTTTTATGCTCTAAGGAAGGTGCTTTAAATGCATAATAATAAAACAATTTACACACGTTTTCGTGAGCATTTGCATTTCCTTCCGGAATCGCTTAAAACTTTAATAATTTTATTTATAAACTGTTATTGAATCGGGCCTTTCAACACGAAGCATCATCGTTTCACAAATTTAATTGGACAACGCATTAGCAAATAATTTCAACAGAACTTTTTTTGTAAAGTGTGGTATTTTAATTCAAATTCAAATTCATTAATTAAATAAGCTACTTAATCTTTAAATATGAAGTCTTTGCTATTGTAAATTTGAAAATGTTTTCCACTGATTTGAATACTTTCTACACAGCACTATTGTTATGTTAACAAGTATCCTTGAAGTTAGCCGTAGTTAATATTGGATAATTCAAAGCTGCTTGCTGTCAAAATCAATTTCCTAATAAGAACTTTTGCATGTATATTTATTAATGGGCAAGTTAAATACGGAATATTTTCGGATTTTTTTTTTTAACTAACCATGCTTGAAAATTGCAACAGAAAATAATTGGATTAATTTACATATTTATATTATATGCTAAGGCAGCATTATTTTATGGAATGGAGGCTATGGCTCCGACATTTGTTATCTACCCATCTATATGCTTTTAAAAATTGTAGGATACAAAACAGTAATTCATTATTTCTTCGAAACAGTAATTTACAGAAAATATAATCCCAAATTATTCTTAGGGCCGCGGTGGCCTAGTGGTAAGGTCTCGGCCTTGGGGCCGGAGGGTTCCAGGTTCGAGACCCGATTCCACTGAAGATCCGCCGTGTATGGGGCCTGTTGCACGCTAAATCATACGTAGTGGTCAAACGTCCTCCCGTTGGTGTGGCGTGGAAGCTTGGATAGGGGGGCGCCAGCTCAGGTGTCGTCCTCGTCATCTGACCGAGGTTCAAAATTACGAGTCCGTCCCAAAATAGCCCTCGTGTTGCTTCAAAACGGGACGTTAATATAACTAAACTAAACTAAACAAACTAAACTAAACCCAAATTATTCTCTGTACAGAAAAGGAAATTCTATTTTTCCCTGTTACTTATACTCACATTTTAAAGTAAGAGCTTTTACTGATGTACTGAGCAGTAATGATATGTAATAATAAAAGTAATCTTATTTTCGAAACTGCACTCACTCACAGACGAAAAATTCTAACATCGATAAGCTATAAAAACGCTCACTGTTTCAAAACTAAAATGCAAAGTGAAATTCCTGACTGAAAAAAATACGTCTCAATTGTAACAGTTTTATCAACAAAGGTAAAACATGCTATTTAAATATTTGAAGAAAAAATGGAATTGGTTTGATATCGTTGCAACAATGAAAATTATTGCTGTAATTGATATTTAAAATATTTTTATAAAAATTTGTTAATATTAGGAACCAAAGGTTCACTTAATTTTAATCAATCAAAATCTTATTTCTAATTTTGAAAAAATCGCTCCGAGGTGCACTTTCTCAACCTTCAAAATATATTTGTACCACATTTGATAACTCTAGATTCAATGGTGTGTTCTGTAGAGAGCCAACAGAGAGACACACATTCTCTTTTATTATTAGTAGGGATTGTAATCCTCCTACTAGAATAATAGCAAAAAAAGACATAAAGGGCAAAAAAATTTACTTTCAGCTAACTATTTATCAAATATATGATTAAACTTGCACTTTTTTTCAGGTAAAAAAATGCGAGAAGCTCAACGGATATTCTTCAGATATCACAGAAGTATTTAGAAACACAGGGGAAGATCATAGTCAATACTTGAAAACTTTACTTAAAATTATTTGAATTTAGCCCAGTCTTTTTACAGAGGAATGCAGAAGGGGTGAAGAAGATTGCATCAGTTGCTAATAGTCTCCATACTATCTTCCTACATTCAAAAAAATGAATTTAGTCTCTCTTCCATTTTTCCTGTGATTAAAAAGCCAATAAGCTGAAAATATGCATGCTTAGGATAATCCTCAGCCATTAAAATACGCGCCATATTTAATATTATCATCTAAATCATTGACGAAGTTATTACCAACGTTCAGAACCTTTGTAACCAAACATTTGCACTATCCGGTTAGATTGTCGTGCAGTCCGATCAAATAAGATAATTAAAATATTTTTCTTTAAATTCAACTGCACAAAATTGGTTTAGTTTACTCAAGTACTCACTACAATTGGTAATCGTTTAACCAATTCGCGTTCATTGGTTTCGCAGTGAAACCACACATTGAGCATTTTTTTACTGCGCATGGGCGAAACGTAGCGTAATATTTCTTTCATAACTTAAGAGCCAGCTATATAGGCCAGCTTATGTAAAAATTCCAGTTCAATACCTTTAGTATTCACAAAGATATCGGCATTGCAAGAGCTAGCTTTTGATCTCTATGAGAAAGAAAATGGTGAGGGTTCTTGCACAAATTGATACTTTTTAAAATTGAATCTTCGAAAGTAATATTGAATTTTATGAAGTTTGAATATCATGAATACTCACGTATACTTATGAATTATATACATAATTTAAATTGCATTTCGATGATAACTTATTCGGAAGAAAAATAGCCCATTACCGTTTATTAGTTTCACTGTGAAACCACAGATTTCTTGAAAATAAAAAATGCTAAATTTTTTTACTTTACATATTTATGATCAGCTACATGTCCAATACTCAGTTTTGAAATAAATTTAGTAATTTTTAAAACGAAACATGTAGTGAACTTGAAAGAGTTAACGCAGGATCGTATCGAGGCGATCCCGCGCCTCTGACAAAACTGTCAAAGCTGCTCCTCCCCCCCCCCCACTACCACGTGCTACGTGCTACGTGCTGCATTTTTGTTCATTTTTCATCCTTTATATGATTCCCTTCCCTTCCCCTAAAAGCTATTTTCCAGCTATTTTTTTTTAGGCCGAGTGGTAAGGTCTCGGCTTTTGGGCTGCTGCACGCTAAATCATACGTAGTGGCCAAACGCCCTCCCGTTGGTGTGGCGTGGAAGTTTGTAGAGGGGGTGCCAGCTCAGGTGTCGTCTTCGTCATCTGACCGTGGTTCAAAATGACGAGGTCCGTCCCAAACTAGTCCTCGTGTTGCTTCAAAACGGGACGTTAATATATCTAAACTAAACCAGCAATTTTTTTTCTTACACAGATTTAGAAAATTTCATATCTTCGTACATAAAAAATTATACTCGTCTGACTCATCACCCACCCTGCAAGGCGAAGTGCAGTTACTAGCTATCTACAGGCGCAACTAACAACTCCCGTAATTTTTAATCATCCACAGAAGGTTTAGCCTTGATTTCTTTTTTAAATGCACAGCGTATCTTACCAATCTAACTCTTAAACCTTTTGTTAATGACCATTTTGCGCCCCCTCTCCGCCTGCGCCCTTAGCGGGAGACAATCTCGCCACCTCTCGGTAGTGTCCTGGGTTAACGAACATTTCAGACTATGAGCTATGACA